>JAFIDM010012231.1:164968533-165126199 GCA_023159025.1 Thereuonema tuberculata
ATCTATGACACTTATATGCTGGTAGTTTTGAATAGAATGGGCATAAATCAAAAAGCGGAAAAATTTTCATAAAAATGGGCGTCTTGAAGTTTTGGTGTTATAATATATTCCACCGTAGAACTCAGCTAACCCCTTCGCATTGGAGTCAGGGATGCTGTAAGTTATGACGTCGTTTGCAGATTTATATAACAGTCTGCGCCCTTTCAAAAGTATTGGGTCCTCATTCTGTTTTTTGCAAGAAACGAAACCATGTGATGATTCATTGGAAAATGTAACTTAAAACTTCCACCAATACCTTCTACAAGAATACTCAATGGAAAAGAAAGAGTTCAGGGGTTGTTAAAATACAAAAAAATACGTCTTCAAAACTGCTGCTCCACTTTTTGCTTTAAGTTATTATCACTTCTGCAGACGTTCATATTAAGGGATAGGAGGAAGAGAACAAACATTAGTGCCATCTACATAACGAAAGTGTTATAATAAGATGTGACAACACTCAGTTTTAGACAATTTATAGGAAGGGAGTGCTTGAAGATCGCATAGTTTTTCCCATGAGTTATTTTTCGTCACCCTTTTTTTTCTGTTGGGATTCAGAGGTAAAGTCAATATACAGCCGTAAAAGCTTTGTAAAGTAGTAGTAGTTGATTATCCCCAAACTGGTGTCAGGTTACTGGCGTCTCATCACTTCGGTTTTTATACATCATCTGCGACAAAGGCATAGACCAGAAACCTTGTAGAGAATTTAACCAACAGACGTTAATGGTGATACCATGACGGAGATAGTATTTAACACATGTAATTTTCAATAGTTACAAAAGGATGTGTATGTTGTTTGAATAACTGTCATTCTATTTCATCCTCTTCTATTCAAAAAGATAAACATTCTATATGAAAGATTGTTTGAGAACCCTCGGTGTTAGTGGACTGTTTGCAATGTTAAAAAAAAATAACAACCACAAGTGTGAATGACTTATTTTACAACTAAAGAAATGGGTAACAAAAGAAGATAGAAAGGAAATGTTAATTTATTTGTTATACTTTAAACAATTCTAAACAATTATAATTGTAACTAAATATAACAATAATATAATAATTGAATAATTAAGAATTATAATTTATAATTATTTATATATTATTATTATTATTATGTTTGTAAGTTTCAAACCTTGGGTTTCCCCAGCAAAAACAATATGGCGGGTCAAGGACCAAAGCACATACTGCCAAGTGTAAAGATGTGTGCAAGAATGATTAGGGATGTGTGCTTGTGTCCATAAATTTCCTAACTATGCGTGTAGTGTTGAGTACCACAGCCTTCTGCAGTTGTGCATAAGTGTTTTTCTGAAGTCCTAGTGTGCTGAGACTGTGGTGCAATGTGTGAGGCACCAGACCAGTGGCAGACAGAACGATGGGTACAACACGTACTCGATCCTGCCTCCACTGCTTCTGGAGCTCGTGTGCTAGATCAGTGTATTTACTGATCTTGTCTGCGTGAGTTTTCTGCATGTTCTTGCTGATAGGCACTGCAATATCAATTAGATAGGTCTGTTTGTTGACCTTATCAACAAGTGTGATGTCTGGTCTGTTGTGATGTATGGTTTTGTCTGTGTGAATGGGGCGGTCCCAGTATAGTTTATATGAGGGTGACTCTAATACGCTTTGTGGTATGTACTTGTAGTACGGGACCGTGCTCTTAATAAGTGAATGTTTGTGTGCTAGTTGTTGATGAACGATCGATGCTACCTGATTGTGTCGGTGGAGGTAGTCTGTTTGAGAGAGAAGGGGACAGCCTGATATTACGTGGTCGATCGTCTCATGCGTAGTGTGGCATTTCCTGCATTTGTCGTCATGTGTGTTTGCATCGTGTAGAATGTGTTTCTTGTAGTTGCGTGTGGAGATGACTTGGTCCTGTATTGCGATCATGAACCCTTCGGTCCCCCCAAACAGCTCACCACTCGTCAGCCATCTGTTCGACGCTTCCATGTCGACATGAGGCTGGCTGAGTTCATGATGATGTCTGCCATGGAGTTCCTTACGAGCCCATGATTCACGCAGCTGCTGAGTGTGGGTGTCAGGGGTGGTGAGTGTTGGAGAAGAGTTTTCGAGGTTCAGGGGTGTGAGGTGTGTGTCAGCCTTGACAATGGCTGAGTGAAGTGAGGAGTCTTCTGCTCTTTGGTGGAAATGTTCCCTAAGTGTATGTACTTGTTTTTCGTGTAGGGTGATGAGGTTGATGAGTCCTCGGCCTCCCTCCTTGCGGGGAAGAGTCATCCTTTGCGTAGCGGACTTGGGGTGGTGCATGTTGTGTTTCGTGAATGTAGTGCGTGTTGCGCGTTGTAGTGCTTCGAGTTCGGTGTTTGTCCATGGAATTATGCCGAACGAATATGTTAGTGTGGGAACGGCAAAAGTGTTGATAGCTTTAATTTTATTTCTGGCGTTGAGTTGTGTTTTGAGGATTTTGTGAACTCGAGCAAGGTATGTGTTCTTCAGTGCATTTTTGATGTTTGCGTTGTCAATGACGCGCGCTTGCTGGAAGCCCAGGTACTTGTAGGTCTCTCCCTCTTCCATGGATTGGATGGCCAAACCATGGTCCAGTTCAAAACCCTCCAAATTCGAAGTCTTCCCACGTATTATGTGTAACTTGCGGCATTTGTCAATTCCAAATTCCATCCCAATGTCTTTGGTGAACTGTGTGGTGGCTTGTAGTAAATTAGTAAGTTGTGCATTGTTTGTGGCATAGAGTTTAATGTCATCCATGTAGAGTAAGTGTGTGATTTTATATGGTGTCACAGTGCCTGTGGTAAGCCTATAACCGTGTTTTGTGTTATCTAGTATATGGCTCAGTGGATTCAAGGCGAGGCAGAACCAAAGAGGACTCAAGGAGTCTCCCTGGAAAATACCTCTCCTTATGGGAATGGGATGTGTAGTGATGGAGGTGTTAGAGGTGCGTAGGTGTAATGTTGTGTTCCAACTCTTCATCGTGGCAGCTAAGAATGCCGTGATCTTGGGGTGTATTTTGTAGATATGAAGAGTGTGTAGGAGCCAGGAATGAGGGACAGAATCAAATGCCTTCTTGTAATCGATGTATGCGATATGTAAGCTCCTATTCTTCGCGCGTGCCTGTCGCAGAATTACAGAGTCAATAAGGAGTTGCTCCTTACAACCCTGGGAATTCCTGCGACAGCCCTTCTGCTGTTCGGAAAGAATGTTATATGTCTCGATGTGTGTGTAGATCTTGTCTGCGAGGCAGGAGGTGAGGAGTTTGTAAAGTGTGGGGAGGCAAGTGATTGGGCGGTAGTTTGCAGGTTGCGCTGTTTCAGTGTTCTTGCTCTGTAGGTATGTGACACCCTGTGTGAGGAAACGAGGCATATGTTCTGGGTGTTGGATTATGTCAGTGAGTGTAAGCGCTAGTTTTCCATGCAGGGACGTGAACCTCTTGATCCAGAAGTTCTGGACTCCGTCTGCACCAGGAGCCTTCCAGTTGTGTGCATGTTTTAGTGCTGTCTGTATGTCTGCGAGAGTAATCTCATGGAAGGACATGCAGGGCAAGTGTTCAGTGAGTTGCTGTTCCTCTGTAATCCATGGTGCTTTATCATTGTGGGGGATAGGGTTTGACCACAGAGACGACCAGTATTCATGTAAATCCTCTCTGTTGGGAGTGTTTGTGTTAGTTGCAGTAGAGGAAGATGTAAGGGATCTGTAGAATTTTTTCTCATTGTATTGGAAAGTGTTGTTCTTATTATTATTATTATTATTATTATTATTATTATTAAAATAATATATAATTAAGTTATACTGAACAGTGTTATCTAACGTTTCCATTGTTTCATGTCACTGGTGTTGTTAGGCGTACTTCAAAACATAATTAATTCAAAGAATAAAAAAAATTGAAAAGAAATTTACATTTTCTGGAGAGAACCGGTTTAATCTGTCTCTCTTTCTATATGTGGATACAATAAATGTAAAATCTACTATCCATTGTAGTGGATTGCTTTCAAATTTTATGCAGCATTGTATTTCAATTAGACTAATTATAAACATTGTTATTAACTTATTTTATTTTGTTTTTACCAATTTAATAGATTGAAATTTTGAACTTTCTTTATTTCTTTATTTCTTTCTTTCTTTATTTATATCGTTTAAAATACAATCAGCAAATATTTGCTTGATACAAATATATATATATTTATATACATACATCCATGCTTAACATTATTAACAATTTAAACAAGTTTAAGAAATTGAAAAGCAATATCACTTTTGATAGCAGTGATTTGCAGTATGATATGATATGATGGCAATATGAATGAAAATTGGAAAGAAAAAAAATATTTCTCTGTAATAATTCTAAAAATGTTTTGAGCTGAAGTTTTACTTTAATTTTAATTAAATAAATACTGACTTAATTTAAATTTATTTTTTCCCATTTTATTTTCAATAGTCTCAAAACTATTCATTTTATTTTAAATAATATAACCAAGAACAGCGATAGTAGAATGAATTTTATAATTGAAATCTATAACTTACACATTTTGCTGTAAATAATATTTTTTAATGATCTTTAATCCGATCATTGTAAAACATCGTTATTATCAGTTGTGTAATAATATCAGTGTTGTCGTACATATTTTTGTTTATTTTTAAGTTGCTCTTGTTATCATCTAATACAAGTATAATTATAATAAAAAATGTATACATATCAAACTAAAGCAAATATATATGGGCCTATTTATAAATATAATAAATATATAAATAAATAAATAAAATAAAATAAACGAAAGGGAGTAGTAGATTTAAAATTTTTTCAAGTAAATTTCTTCTACAATTTGCTTTCATATATTCTATCGATTTTAATAATTAACATAGCAGTAAAGAACGTTTTTGTGTAATTGAATTTGTTTGTTTCCTTTTAGTTTTATATAGTTTGTTATTATTTTATTCATAATTTTCTTCATTCGTAATTGTAAAATCGGGAGAATAATAATAACTTCACAAAATTTGAAATGCACCCTCATATGTATTCTCATGTCTTTCTTTTTTCGTTTAATTAAATTTGCATATATTTGAAATATTGCGCTCTGGTGCTGACTAGGATTCCATTTAATAAAGTCTAATCAGACCATTTCTATTCATGGAATTAGTAAAAACAGAATTCATTTTGAAAACTTACAAGTGAAGTTACTATTTCGATGCCTCAAAATTTTTCATAATGAAGATAACCTTTTTTTTTTTTTTTCAAGATCGATGCTTGCATAAAAAAATAAAAAAGCAAAAAATATTTTATGTTATTAATAAATAACAAAAATCATACATTTAATAAATATGAATATTTTAAGTTAAATTAATTAAATTTATGTTTCCTTTTGTTACAAGTTAATATCATCAGCACTTGTTAAATAATGATCGATGCATCATGTCATACTACTGCAATATAATGATTCAATATAATGTATTTTTGATGCATTGGGAAATAAAAACAACTACTTTTATTTTAAAATTACAGTAATTATGAAAAATTTCTAATTGAAGTTAACTTATCATTTGAAATATTTATATTCGAAAAAATATCTTAAATCTAAATATTTTTTGTTTTTTATTTGTTGCTTTTTTTTTTAGTCAGTTTATGAAAACAAAAATTCAAATGGCATATATAAAAAAAAGAAATCTTTTCCCTTTTATGATATTTTCTCCATACTCTTGATCCTCCATTTTGTTATCTTTCAAAAAGATTCAGCTGTTTCTATTGGAGGAATGCGTTGGGAAAACAGTCATACAATCTGCGCACATCAAGAGAACATCGTTGCCAAGAAAAAAGAAGAGAGAGAGAGAGGGGAAAAAAAAAAAAAAGGCAACCCAAGGTTTTTCAGAAAAGAACCCAGGGTGGTGAAGGTCATAGAGGATAGAAAATAGGAATTTTATTTTTTTATTTTGGTTGTTTCTTTTTCATTTATAATCTCAAGACTATTTAAAATAAAAAGAAACTTAACAAATTAAAGAAGTTAAAGAAATTGCAGGAATCTGATTTTTATAAGAGGTGTGGGTTGGACTTCGATAATCATGCCAGAAATTTGGCGGCCATTTTCCCTCTCTTTAATACAGAGCACGTAGGAGGGTGGGATTTGGAGGTAACGAGCGGCCATCTTGACTGCAATAGTCTCGAATGCCCTTCCGCCAAAGCCTCTTATCGATAAAGCAAGTGGAATGTGATTTTCTATGACAGAGAAAACGTCCAAATATCAAAGTATCAGAAAAACAACCTTAAGAAAAAAATTCTAACTTTAAGAAAATATTTTTTGGATTTATCTTTCTCATCATTTTGATTTCTGTTAAAATTTATCTCCAGACCCTTAATGAGCGAGATATAAAATGCTCTGACGGAAGACACAAATGCTTGAATATAGTTTATAATTAATAATAAAAATGTTATTTAATTTTTAGAATATATGTAAAGCAATTGTTAAGATTCTCCAAAACTTGTAAATTGCAAAATATTATTCTTGATTTTAGAATTTATATTATTCTTGAGAATGTCTATGAATTATTAAGATAAATAAATAAATAACAGCTGATTTATTAATGGTTGTCATATTTGATGAATGATAAGCCTCTTTTAACAAGTTCTCATGTGGTAGAGGAAAAAAAAAGCTAACAGCATTACATGAACCAAGAATTCATGCGAATAATAATATTAATTCTATCGCAAGTTTTTAGTAATAAGAAAATTTTTGTTTACTGAGCAGCATAATTTTAAATAATACAAATTATTAGCTTATCAATAAGGTAATTCACATTTAAGCTGCTATGAACTTTAAGTTTGAATTACCATGCAAAAATTATCAATGAATTAATAAATGGATTTAAGAAAATATAATATTATTATTTTGGAATTTAAGAAAATATAGTTTAAAAAAGAAATAACATTAAGATAAATGGAGTACATCATTTCTTACACAACATTTACTTTCGAAAAGTTAACTCTACTTGTAGGTTTACGTAACAGATGAACCATTTCTTGAAATACAATGTAGTAAATTAGTTGTTACGTAGGAAAGAAACAAAAACTTGTTTTAGTCAAACCGTAGGATTTACTATAGAATGACTTTGAAATCAGCTGTATTAGGGAAATTTTGAATTAAAATCAGTGTGACAGTATACTTAAAATTTTGTATCTTCTTTATTGACAATAGATGCAATGGACGATGGCTCTGAGGTTAAATAATTGAGCCCTTAATTCTTCAACGTAGCAGCTCTGGAAATTCTTTCAGAAAACCTGCTGTGAAAGATTCTCTCTTCAGTTTAATCTAAGGAACCTTTTGGCTTTATTGGCCAAACGTAATGAAAGAGACATTCACTGAAAGATCTTTAAATAATTTCACAATAAATACATACAAATAAATCACATAATTAATTAGTGATTTTATTAATCACTAATTAATAAAATTAACATTATATTTGAGAAAGTAAAAACAAAACGGTAATTGCCATTGATTTCAATTATTATTATTATTTATTAATAATATTATTATTAATAGCTTAATGTAGTACATTCATAAAAAGAAAACTACCATAACTTGACACAGTTAATGTCTTATTGATGGATGTTAACGAACATTGTAGACACAGTCTTCTGCTTCAAGAAATATAGAAAGTTATTTTATTTATTTATTTTTAGACCTGATCTTAGCTTTTTTAGCACTTAAGGATTCTGCTTGTCCTTCTCCATTTAATATTTAAACAGTGCGATTTTAAATATTAATATTAAGCATTTCTATGAAGCACCAAATCCAAGTTTGCTTCGAACTCAGTCAATTTTTATTTTCAGATAAATATTTTAAGGAATTTACGGATGAATAGCTCAGGAGTCTGTAAAGAATAATTGAAAGCTATTATCTTAGAAATGCTTCGTTAAAAGTTAAATTTCAAACTACTTTGTTTCAATTTATTTAAGTCTTTATTAATTAATCAGTTATTTCCATCGAATTCACTATTAACTATTTTATTAAATTTTATTTAGAAAGGATTGGTTTCAGTATTAAATTAAATGTTGTGATTAATATTTTGAACTAGATGGTAATGTGGCAACCATATTATTATCATATTAAAACCATAATAATGTGAATTTCCGTGAAGTTTTGATTTATTGGAAACAACCTTATTTTCTGCACTAAATTTACTTGTTTCCACAATTAGGTTTTTAGTCTCAAAAACCTAATTGGAATGTGAGCCCTCGTCATAAAGTTAAAATTGTCATTTATATTATCCTAACAATAAAGGATATTATATAAAATGCTACTTACTCTATTTGAAAAAGCAACTATTTAGCTGTCTATTTCTAAGGATTAATTGAATCCTTTTTAGTCTATATTATAAAAGTTTAATAAAATCCCAAAATTCTGATATTTTAGATGCTTCAACATAATTTTCAAAACGGAAGAATTTCCTTTAAAAATACATCTTGCTTCGATTAATAAAAGTCCAAGATTCAATTTTAAAGCAACCATGATGTTGGATTACTTACATCAAATAAAAATATCACTATAAGGCAGATTTTTACAAGAAGTTAATAAGCTGAAGCCTATTTTATTCTAAATGTCAATTTAGTATTAATGTTAGCATTTTCTTCAAAATGTTACGTTGAAAATATATAAAGGAAACTCAAATGAAATTACCTTTCTAATTCTCTGTGCCATCGTGCTGGTTAAATCATTTGACTGTGGTCCTTGGCATTTTCAAATCCCGCGTATGTCATGGGTGTTTCTTTCACTGCACTCTCAGCTAGAAAATGGAGACTCATCTTTTCCAGTTTTTTCCTTGAATTCTACCCCCATTCTCTTTAACGACTATGTACGCCCCTGTGGAAGGCACCATAAAGGCACCACAGTAAACTCCTATTTCCCCGCATCTACCGAAGATTATACGGCCAACTACCGCCATCAGGGCTCCCGACACTTAAAGAAGAAATTCTTCGTTATGATTTTAGAATGAAACTCTTTATAAATAATACTGGACGGGCATTAACTTATATTAAATCTTTTTAGTTAATCTCACTTAAGTAAATTAACTTAATTGTTTTATTATTTAGGATTTTATTAAACTCCAATTTTAATAATTCTTAAGATAATTTTGGGATGCTATCATTCCTCTAATTTTAAATTTTATTAAAATTTTATATAAAAGAGTTTAACAACCTAAAAAAAAATTAAAAAAATAAAAGACCTATTCAGTAGTTCAGAAGTTGTTAAGAAACAAGCAACAAAATATTGCTGTCATCTTATAAATGAATACAGCATATTCCAAAATAGCTATTACTTTGACATTAAATTTGAAAAAAATGTTTTAGGTAGAATAATTTTAATCGCTATATTAAATTTTTGAAATATAGCTCATTTGCAAAATGAAGTTCAACTCCTTAACGATCTTCTGCCACTACCATATTGAATATATCGAAACGAAAACATTTAAATAGAAAGGACCCATAACCTTCTGTAACATGAATGAATCCTGATAACGTGATGAACATATAAGCCAAGTTTCAAGAAGATCAGTTACTGGTTCTCAAGTTACTAGGAGGAAGCCCACGTGACCAGATACATGATGATATTATAGATTTACTTATCTTGCCATCGGAAATAAAGCCAAATTAAAAAAAAAAAAAAAACACAAAAATAAATTGAGAAGTTAATTCAAGAATATCTTGTTTGGAAATATTTATAATGCTAATTATTGGAAATACTGCGAAGTTAATTGTAATTCCCAATTTTTATTACTACTTTGTTCACAATGATGTGAAATACATTTTTTTTTTTTTATAAAGTTAAGTAGAAATTACTCCTTTTATGTAAAATCTATTATGAATGTAAAAGTTTTGTGCAATAATTTTTAATATTTTTTTATCATATATAATAGAAGATCCGTTTTATTAAGTAAAAACGAAAAAAAGTTTATCTTCTTGAATATGGTCATGGCCAATTTAATCAATTCACTTTTCCACGATTCTAATGTTAACTCTTAAAATAATGAAGGTGTATCCTTTGCTTCTGTTTCATTATCTAACTAATGTTAGCTATATAAATATACTGTATTGTATTAAGAATAAGAGTAAAAGTATTCCGTTTATAACAAACGTAAATACTTCCCTTAGTAAATAAGCCGTTTTTTAATAAGCAAAGAAAAAAAAAAAAAAGAGACAAATACAAGGCAATTAATTTTAGTTAACTGTATTTTATTTCATATTAAACTATTACCAGTTAATGAAAAGAACAGTTAGTTTCTGTTCCTTCTCTTTTCTAAGAAATTTTGAAATTTTATTTCATATTTTTATTTTTATCTTAGGTAAATTTGGTTTCCTGGAGAAGATACAAAAAAACTGGGACTGAAATCAGTTTTATAGAAAGTAAGTGTGTAAGTGACAAGTTATCTCATTTTTTTAAAACAAACATCCTTAAGATTATAAGAGCAAAATCCTTTTTTTTAATTTCTGAAATATATTAATTTAATTTTTTTGAACTGTTTTAATTCCTTTAATCTTCATTTAATATTAATAAATGAATATACTATTTGCATTATAAACTGTTTTTATACTATTTTTTTAATTATAGTAGTTTGAATGCTTAACAGCCAGTTATAAATCATAAAACCTTACAAAGCAATTTTCACATTGTTAATATAACTTAGGCTTGTTTGTTATCAACAAATAATTTAAGATCCTGTTTTTTTTGTTTGGATGCTTATTGAAATATTAAAAGCTTATAATAAATACTTCATTAATTTATTTAATGATTAATATAAAATTAAATGATTGGATAATTACTAAGAAAATAAACAAACGTTAAAAATAAATTCTGGGTCCTATGATATTGAAGCAAGCCAAAAAAAATTAATGAATCTAAAGTTTTGCTATTCAAAAATAGAAAATATTTTTTTTATGTTTTTAATTTTTAAATGTAAAAACACATTTCAAGTTTTAAAATAAAAAAGGTGACAGTCTTAACGAGTCATATAAATGAGTCATTATAAATCATTATATATTTTAGGAAAAGTCAAAACAAATTTCATCAAAACTTCTTTGCTCAGAGGGCTACAACAGCACAATAGTAGAGAAGCTTATTGAAGGACTTAATGCTAAAAGTCTTTAAAATAAATTGTTTTATTTTATTTTTATTAGCTTCAAATAAAATACTAATGTAAAAAAAAAAAAAAAATAAAAAAAAATTAAAAACTTTAAAATAAATTATTTTATTTGTCTACTATTTTATAGTAGACAAGCTTATTGAAGGACTTAATGCTAAGTCTTTAAAATAAATTGCTTTATTTTGTTTTTTTATTAGCTTCAAATAAAATACTAATATAAAAAAAATAAAAAAATAATAGAATATCAAAGTATCAAAGAAAAAAGATTTTTTAAAAAAAAAATTATTAACTAAAATAATTAAAAAAAAGTTAAATATTTTAATTAATATTTTGAAATATAAACCTCCTGGTTTTTGGTAACTTTAATGCTGTGGACTTAAAAATTGACTTGTAATTCTATGATAATTAACTTCTAACTCAAAAGATAAATAAAAAAAAATTAGCGGTTCGGTTTTATTTTCTTACGTTTAATACTTATATAAAAAATAAATTATAAGAAAAATATAAGATCTCTTAGCATCTATATATATATATATATATAATTTTTTTTTTGCTTTTATCAAAAATTAATAATTGTAGTTAATAAATACTGAATCACGAATTTAAAATAAATTTGCAAAATTATATGAAAATTTACATTGCTTTAATTTTTAATGAGTTGTCTTTATATTTCAAAGGAAACACTCTCTCAAGAAAGTTCTATTCATACAACATAGTTAGGTAATCGAGGAGAGTAAAGAAAAAAAATGTATGGAGAATAACTACCAGACATAACCTAAGGGAAAGTAGTTAATCCTCCAAAACTGTCTAGTCACTGTGGTCTGTTTAGAATACTACCTACTTAATAAACACATTTCCAGAATAAGTTATCATAATAATTTAAATATAATGTCTTTCTTATAATCTTGATCAGATTCTCTTGTATATTTTCTGACGAACACAGATTAACAAAGTCTACAAATTGTTTCAAATATTTCAAATAAAGATCAAGTTTTTTCTTTATACATTTATATTTATAAACTTTTGATTATTCAATAATTTGCTATTATTAAAATCTAAAATAATTTAAAAAATAAACAACAAACAAACAGGTAAATTGAGACTCGGTGTATAAATACTGTTTTGTTTATGTATACTTATTTTAAGCTTTTTATTAAATCAATTTAAAAGTTGTTTAAATTCTAAGAGCCAGGTATGCATAGACCAGTGGTCCATGGCAGCAACTGTTTGAAAGCACAAACTTTCAATATTCTAATACTGAGATGATAGATGCAGTATAAAAGATGTAAACTTTGGATAGCAGAAAACGTAATCCGCCATTGCCAATGTCATTAGGATTTCATTGTTATTTGCATTACATAAAATATAAGTTCTGTTTTAAGGCATTTTTTTACATTACATAGCTTTCACAAAGCACATTGCAAAATTTCTTCTTAGAAATGATACAGATGACTTCTCTGTATGACTTCATTATCTTGCAGTAAAGGATTTCAAGATAAATTTAGATGGTTGGGGTCTCTTTAATAAGTAAATTATCAGAGATACAAAGTATTCCTTGATTTCACAATAGTCATCTATAAATTGCTTTGGTATACGAGTGGTGTTGATTGACATAGAAGGATTTGGCTTTTTTCTTTTTGTTTCTTTGGTTATTTGATTTCCACTGTTAGTATTATTAATAAGTAGACTACTGTGCGGTTTTGAAAGACTACAACTGCCGGACGATTTTACTACGCAGAGGGGTGATACGCTGAGATGGGTACTTTCCTAAGAAATTCTTTTGGACATTTTCGCTTTTAAGAAAAAAATTACGTGGAGCATTTTTTAAATATAATTATTTCCCGAAAAGCGCAAATAGAACGCAGCTACTAGTAAACTAACACTATAAAAAGTAAACATCCCATCTTTGTTTCTCCTCGCCCCTATTTTGAAGAAATCGAAGGAGACCTGACGCATGCGCAAAAGCGTTGAAGGCTCTCGTAAACAAAACCGAACAGTAACCTTAAACCTAGCTAGTCAAAACCAAAGTTAGCAACATTAAAAAAAAATTAACATTTCTGTAAATTTGCATTACATAACTTTAATTTACTTTAAGTTAGAATATTATTATTTCTGTTATCCATGTTAGATAAATTTGAATAAATTCAGTTATTCTGTTAATGTTAAACAATCAATAATACTTTTCTTAACATTTTATATAACAAAAATTATTTGTTTTTTAAATCTTAAAATGTAGAGGAAATCTTTGGTTTGTTTGAGTTTTCAAGAGACTTCAGGAATAAAACAGTTTAAGACACTTGAATGTGTCATAAGAATCTGATAAAAACTTCTGGATTTTAGCTGATGACTGAAAAAAATTATTGGTTTCAAAGTTGTCAGATTATTGTTTTCAGCCAAATGTAAACCACTTTATTTATTTATTTATTTAGTTTATTAAAAAGATGACATGGGAATCTACAGAGAGTACTGAGAAATAATACAATGCTCTATTCTTGATAAAAACATTAATTATTTTGATGATAACAGTAACTATGTCTCCCGAATAATACAAAAATTAAAGTAATATTATTGAATTCCAAGATCACATTAGATATAAGTAGATCTGTGCAATTGATATAATTCTTGGTAATGCAATATATGTAATACGTAATATAATGATATGCAGAAGAGAAGTGGTTGACATGATAGAATTTTTTTTTTTTTTTTTAATTTTTTATTTTTTATTTTGATGATTTCATGTAGAATGACTCAATTGTCTTTGATGTTACTTGATGTTTTAATGAAACTAGCCACTTTTATTTTGTTTAAAACGAAATAAGAATAGACATATACGGAAGTATGAGAAACTAAAAAAAAAAAAAAGTTCCGGGTTGAATACTTTACGGAAGTGAAAAATTTTCTAAAATCTGTTTACGAAAAATAGATTCTGTTTGGTTTCCTAATAAAATAAATAGTTTAATTCAAATTCGGTAAAATATAGATTTTTTTTTTTTTTTTTTTTGACTTTTTGATTTGACTTCCATATTTTTTTTTTTTTAATTTTTTCTTTTTTATTTTGATGATTTTATATAGCATGACCCAATAAATTCTATATAGATATATATATATACATAAAATAAATAAAAATAAGTAGCCTAGATCTTAAATTTAAATTAAAAAGACAAAAGAATTCTAAAATTTAAAATTTGGTCGTTATTAGAAGTACGTTATTTTTACAGAAGTAACTTATCCAACAATCTAATATAATGTGATAACGAAGGAAAGGATGGCAAAAAAGAAAAAAAAGGACGAAACCGTTTCGAAACTAAATTAATTTAAGTGCGGATTCAAAATCTCCTAAAACTTCCAAGTTATGGGCTTTTAAGCTCTGCTATAAAAATATTTCTGTTAAGAAATATTGGGCGACACTCAACGAACACAGCTAACTGAAAGCATTTTATTTTCCAGCAACAATAAAAGTCAAGATTAAAATGTTGAACAAGAAAATTAATTTAATTAACGCATTGTTAATTTTCTCCAGTGTTAAAAACCAATACATTATATTCCTCTTAAATTAATTGTGAGTTCTTAATGATGTACATGTTTTCATTCAGTATTTTCTCGCTTATTTTATGCATTTGCGTGAATAACTAACTAACATAAAGCTGACGTCATTAAAGGGATTCCTGATTAATAGCTTCTAATTACCGATTACCAATTTTTTACTGCCCAATCCAGTCACCTATTTATGCAGTTAATTCTTGTTTGTTTACTTTTTTTTTATTATTATGTCTATTTTATCCCATTAAAAAAAATAAAAAAAAAATAATAAAAGTTTTAGCAATTTTTTTTTTCTATCTTTAGTTTAGTGTATTCACTTTCAATTTAAAAAAAATCAATACATTGATAAAAAAAAATTATGTATTTGTATTACATATACTTTGTATTACAACAGAAGATAGGTTTAGCAACTGTAAAGACGATCTTATTTTATTATATATTTTTTTGCTTACTTTTTTATTACTTGATAGTTTTCATTTTAAATTCTTTCTTTTCTTTAAAAATAATAGATAATATTAGATTTAACTTTGATTAATAAAAAAGAAAAATGACTTAAAAATAAATTCTGCTTTAGAAATTTGTGGGATCTTCTTCTTTAATAAGTTACAGATAGATAGCTAGATAGGCAGATAGCTAGATAGATAAATAGTAAGATACTCTGAAAAACTCTGATATCTAGCATCTGCAGACGTTCAGAGAAGATATTGGAACGATGTAGAAGAAGAAGTAGTCATTACAATTTTCAAGAATTTAGAAACTCAATAAGGTATGTATTTATGTTGTTATTACCTTCTGAGGCAAATTTTGGAGAATGTTCCTGCCACTGTTCCTAAAGAAAGTGAAACAAGCTGTCAACTATAAATTACTTTGTAACTTGTTCATTTCATTTCAGTTATGTCACTAGGTCATGTTTTCCTAGGCACGCTAGAAGTAACGACTGTATAGTGATAGTTATTTATATAGATTTATTTTATATTTCCTTTTGCTATTTTGCATGAGGCAATTACTTTTCACTATCCTAATCAGTTTTTTTTTTTTTTTTTTAATTTCGTATAAAAGTTTCTTTACAATATCTTGCTTTGCATATTTTTAATATGTCAAGCAACTGAATTTTTGTTGAGTAGGATTTATATGGTTCTTTAAAATGCCAATTTCTTTCATTTATTTCATTTGATGGTTGCAAATAGACTATATTAGCATTAGATAACAAAATATTCTTATTTGTAATTCTTTTTATATAGAATCTTTAAATAAAGTTTACAGATATTATTTAAACTGGACATGTATGAAATATTCTATTCTATTTCAATGCTAATGCATGCAGTAAAGTTTGATAAAAAAAATATATATATTTAAGATTTTAAAAACTCCCTTTAAATCTTATTAATTAAGCTTAGAATATATAAAATGTGTTAATTTTATTTTTAAATAAGTCTTATAAAAGAAAAAAAAAAGAAAAAAGTGATTTAAGTAAATTTAAAAATGACAAACATTGAAAATCTAATATACATTAATAAAATAAAATAAAATAAAAATAAAAAATCCTTAAATAATTGTTTTCTTAAGTTTTCAAAAATACTTACGATTTAAATGTAGTTTTTTTTTAAAAAAAAAAATATTACTTGTTCAGTTAATTTAAACACTCATAACTTTTATTAAGTCTTCGCGTAATTATAGTCTTAGCAAATTTAATTCTTAATCAGTTCTTAATTTGCGAAGAACTGAATAAAGAAAAAAGGAAACAAAAAAAAAGAGTGTAATTGATAAAAGATTAATGGTTTTCAGATTAGCTTCTGAGTAGTATAGTATTACTAGCTTAAATTACCTCAGTTAAATATAGATTTATTATTTCATTTAAGTGAATACCGGTAATCAAACAAAAATTTTTTATCCTAATATACAATATTTCATATTTTTCAAATAATAATTTTATTATTAATTTTAGTCGTTCTCAATTAATTCTTAATGCTTTATTCTTTAATGCTGAGATTTTTCTTGTTTTTTTCTTTTTTTTTTCTTTATTTATTTAATTTTTTTTAATTTTTTACTTCTTCAGTTATTTATTATTTGAATCTTAATTTGACTAGACTTATATAGTTTGTCAGTGATGGCAATAATAACTAGCAATATTATATTTCTCGAAATTATTTTTCTTTCTTGAAAAAATAAATAACTCCTTACCAATATAATTGTAAAATTGAGAACGTATTATTAAGAAACATTTAATAAATTAACAAGAAGTAATTATTGGATATTTTCTTCAATAAAGTTCCGAAGTAAATTAGCTTGGTGATTATTATTGCTATACTTAAAATCACAGGATCTTAATTTATTACCAAGAAATATCTTTTTTCTAAAAAAAAAATAAACAACAAGAGAAAAGAAGTTTCAATTACTGTCATGCTTTACGTTATAAGATATAATGTTATCAAGCTTATGTATATATATTATATGAGAAATAGATATAAAAATAATAATTTAAAATAATAAGGCCTTTTTTTAAAAAAAAAAAAAAAAAAGCCCTTATTATAATAAATTTAATGCACCCTAGTTTATTATTGTTTCATTATTAAAGAAAAAAATTTTTGTTTTTAAGTTAGATTTATTTTTTTTTATTTGAGATCAAAACAGAACCCTTCAAACTAAAAATGCATTTTTCTAACTATTGGCTATTCTAGAGAGATAAGTTTTCCTTTTAGTCAGTAATTGTATAGAAACCACAGTAAACCATTGACCTATGGCAGAAAAATAATTCGCGGCTTACATAACCTTGGACATTGCCAGTATTTATGTTTGGAACCCATCAAGAAGAACCCTCGCCCCTAACAACATCATGGCTGCCTGTGACGTAGCCGGGAAGGTCATCCCGCTACCCAATCTGATTGGTTCATATAATTGAGAATCTTGAATTATCTCGCCTTAGAGACGATGTGGGACAGGGTGTTGGTATAATGGTGCGGGAACTGTTAAACAGGTTCCTTGTGTTGTGATTGGTTCGCCAGAGAGACGCGGGGGCTGGGAAAAGGGGGTCACGTGGCCCGCCTCTCTCCTCTAATAACCCTTTGCAGATGATCACTCTCCTTGAAGGCCGTAGGTACGTTTGCCCTTGAGCACTCTCTTCACTCAAAAGTAATAAATTCCAGTTAATACTTACTTTCTCATCAAAAAAAAAAAAAAAAAATGTACCGAGAAAGAGTGGGTCAAAATAAAAAAAATAATAATAATAGCACGTGGATGGAGCTCACTGACCCTAATTGAGGACCCGAATGATGTTGAAGGACGAATCGAGGGAGGGGATAAGTCCAAACTTATGTTGTCTTTTTTTTTTTTTTTTCTCCTGGATGTCATTTTTTTCCCTCCTCCTTCTTGGCCTCCCCTCTTCCTCTTCTCTTTTTATGACCTAATAATATTGAAGTGTCATAAATCTCAGTAATATTTAAAACAAGATTTTACAGTTAATATTACTCAATTTTACTGCTGTTGTTTGTAAACATGTGATTGTGTATTTAAGATGAGCTTTGGAATGCGATATGTATGTGTGTGAGTGTGTGTGTGTGGTAATGTTTATGTATCTAAGTGGGAAGTACTAGTAGTGTGCCGGGAACTTTTATTTCCAAAAAAACCATTAAGTGCTCCTAAATAAAATTTTAACGATCTGAAAAAAGGGGCTTTAAACCGGAGGAGGAAACGCTTGACAGGACATGTGAATTTAGTAATAGCAACTCAAAATGATTACTAAAGCGTGGTGATACGGAGAGCTCCAAACGGGCTTGGATTGGTATTTCTGCCATAATTATTCCTTCATAAACTATGGGTGCCGCCAATGCAATGGTGCGTTGTATGGTTACTTGTGACCCTTATACAGGACAGCTGTGCCCCAAATTTAGATGGGCATGTCACAGTCCACAAGCCTCCTCTGACTTGGACGAACTTATTGTTTTTGTGTCTGTAAGGACGATTGCTAAGGTTCCACCATTTGCATGGACATGTACTTTCACCATTTACATAGTAGATCCACTGTCTGGTGCGTCAACATGATCCATCAACATGATGGTGTTTCTTTGTTTTGTTTTTTTCCTCTCGGCTTTTTCCTTCTCCACCAGAAGTGGATTGTCGGTGATGACGAATAACAATTCTAACTGCACTTGTTACAGATAAAATAACAAACAAATCGTGTAGATTGCATAACATCGAAGCAAAGTTCATTGTAAACAAAGGTAAGTGATTTTTATTTCATGCTCCAATAGATGAAGCCGCCCTCTCTCGTTTGAAGTTAGCGGATCCCAAAGAGGATATTCTTATACGTCAGTCTCGATCTGTTATAAACGTTACGATGTCGTATGACATTGAAACAACCAGAAATTTAATTAATCACCATTGTTTTTCCGGTGTTATTTTTATCATCGTTTTCTTTTCCGGTTTTAGCGATTTTGGTTGAAAGTCGGAAATTTTAATTTTTTGAAATTATTTTTGTGAAATAGTCGAGAGCTTTCTTCTGGAAAGAGCATTACTCAATAATACTAAATTCAAGCAATAATTTAGATGTGTAGAAAAAAAGTAATAAAGAAGATACCATTATAACGTGTTCATTTCACAGAAGCGATTGAACGCATTTGAGCAGCACACCGAATCAATATTTAATCATTCGAATTACGTTTTGAATCGAAGTTTAATTGAGGCGAATACGAACCATAATTATCCATACCAAATTAGTGCTCATGGAGAATGACGATTTAAGAGACAATGGATTAATATCACGTGAATCTATTCTTACTGTTTTTGGCAACATCTTTTTAAAAACGGTAACAAAACAACCAAACGCACTGTCAAGCATTAGCTTCGTTGAAATTAGTAAATTTCGTGTTAGTCCAATATTTATATTTTAGATGCTAAAGATTTTTAAATCAATTCTCTTAGCAGATTTTGAAAAAAACCTAATGTTTCTCGGTTTTATTTTTTACGAATAAAGTACTGTCTATTTTTAGCCATCGATTGTAAAATTAAATAATCATATTACAAACTGATATTTCGACATCCTAATATATTTTTTTCCAAATGAAATAATTACATTTGCAAAAAAATAAAAATACTTCAGATGGTTCTTTTGCAGGCTAAAAAATCTCACTTCTTTAGAAAAAACGTATTTGTTTTATTTATTGCAAGGCAATAGATTAGTTCTTTTGACACTATCACGTAGAAAAAACAAAGCAGAATTTAAAGCAGGAAAGAAAATTTTATTGTGATATGTATTACTTACGGTAATACATCTTAGTTATGTATTATTGTTACAAGGCACAAGAACCCGGGAAGGAAACACCAACTTCGGAAAGAAAGGCTTCTTATTTTTCCTCAAAACAGAATAATAGAATGATAAAAAAGAAAGAAGAGGAAGAGAGAAAACCCATTTATAACGAAAGACTGAATTTCATTTATCTGCAGTGCGTAAGAATCCAGGATTTTCCGAGGGGATTGTAATTTAGTTGCTCCCAGATACCCATGCAAGTACGCCACCCAAGATTGGTAAGACGACGGCGTATTATGTAAGATGTCTTCCTTCTCTATTCATTTCGTTTTACGCACCCGCATCCAAAATATAAAAATCGAACAAAAACACTCCCCTCTATTCGTTCAGAAATATGTATTCGCTGCCGTTTTTTTTTTCTTTTTCTTTTTCTTCTTTATCTTTTTTCCTTGAAATTGCGCTTTCTCAAGAAAATACAGAAGAAATAACAACAGCAACGGAACCCAAATCATTCAGTCATTTTGGAAGGGAAGCATGTGTTATTAGAGTATCTCGAAATACCTGGAAGCATTAGATAATGCTGCTATTAGAACCACTCCCACAAAATCTTATCAAAAAAAAAAAAAAAAAAAGAGAAAAGAAAAGATAAGAGGTTTTGATTAGTTTTTCAGTTTGTACCATCGATTTGATTTCTGCCGAATTGCTTTTGATAAGAAAATACTAGCTCTAATTACATCTAAATAGGGAATTCCAAGAATAAATAAATAAATAAATAAATAAATAAATAGCGAGGAATTGCTTTTAACGAATATAGGAATTCGTTCAGTAATTTTGAAAACGCTGAGACATAGAAATAATTTTGTTATATTTGCTCTCGGTAACTTAAAACTAGATAAACGAAAGCCAATGTTCAACGACATTTATTCATCTTTCTGTTTAAAAAAACTTAGCTTTTTAAACGTTTAAAACAGATTCGTTTAGTAAAAACAATGTTAAAAAGATCGGCTATTCCTACGAAACTATGGACTTAAGAAACAATTTTTATATCCAATAACCATTCAAAAAACTGAGTCTTACCAAATCAAAATATTTATCCGGTAATTTAGTATCAAAATGAAAAAAATATTATCGCATTTAACCGTTGGGAAGCTCTTAATTAAGAATTAGGAATAATTTTAATATTTCTCTAGTCAAAGTTTGAATGATGTAAGATTTATTCTAGATTAATAGAATGAATTCAAAATCTATCAAAAAAATTATTTTTAAAACTATTTATGATAGCAGTAAAAGATTAAAATTATGTAAGCGAAAAATAAATTTATTAAATATAAAGATCACTTATTATTAGTTCTTTAGAATTTTACGAAGAAATCTTTTGCATCAATTTTTATTCCAAAAATTATTCGTTTTATTACAGCTACTTCTTCAAAGAAAAAAATTAACATCGAAACATGGTTAGATTTTTTAGAAACTATTATATTATTTAGACGGAAAATAATGTCTACACAGCAACTCGAGTTACAAAGTAAATCTAGTATCACAATAAGCCTAATGGACTATTCGAAAACAAAATCAAAACCAGAGCTGTATCAGTCTGTGGTGTTATTCAAACATGGAAAAACAATTAACAACTAAATAGCTAAGAGAAACATTTTAATTATTTTATTTTTTAAATATTTAATGCAATAGCATTTAAAATAATTTTTTGAGAAAGCGGAGAAGATCACTGTTTTCAGGTTCTTACTTTAAAATTAGATGTTAGATTTATAACTGCAATAATATTACATGGAAAAACCAATCATTAATCATATATATATATAATAAACTATTCTAAATTTATAAAATTGAAAAAAAAAAAAAAAAAAAAAAAAACCCCTAAAATAAAAATTACTTTCTAACTGTAATCAAAATATACAGGTTGTTATACTTTAATTTACTTGGAGGAAATTACAACAAGTAATTAACATCTTAGTATTATAAAGATTTAAAACTTTCACTTTTTAAATTTTTATATTCAATTTTGATTTTAATAAGTTCGAAAACATCTTAAAAAGATAGACGGGAAATTCTCTGGGCGAACGAATCCAGTGGTTCGGATAAATTCCTTTGAAACCATATTCAGTTTCATTCACAGATAAGACTGAACATTAAGTCAAGTTTAAAGCTATAGTAAGAAGAGGTTTCAGTGACTTAGAAGTAAGAAAAAAATCGTTAAATGAGAAATTTCGATCTTCTTTTATCTTCACGAATCAACCCGCATTATTTTCATGAGGAAACGTAATTCTTAATATTTCAATGTAATGTTAATTTCTTTAAAATAAACATGGATTATTTACAAACTAAATCTTACGTAAACATCCAATTGCTTCAACAGCACAGTATTTAAATTAATCCAGAATTATAGCCTGATTTTTCCACCGCAAATCCGCTCCAATTCACTTCGGCGCTGATCTAGGCCTATCTCATAACAAATCGCGCATTTCTTAACGAAATCAGAAAACCTAAAGAGAATTGCAGTAAAATTAAACTAAAGATGAATTTATTGTAATAATTTAATACTGGTGAAGATGTTAGATATTAAAAAAACCTTTAAATATTAGAGAAGTAAAATGTAGTCCTGGAATGATACATTCATTTTACGAAATTCATTCACTTTCGACAACAGAAAACAAACGCCAAACTAAACGAAAACTGTTAATAATACTAAATAAAAATATAATAAATTTTAAGATAAAATAAAAAATTAATAGTTAGTATTATTTTTGTTTAAAAAGCAGATTTTCTTTCGAATATTAAACGAAATCTAATGAGTTATTCTATTGATAAATTTTCTATATGCAGCTCGTTGTAAATTTGAAATTTCAAAACTGAAGTCTTTAATTTAATTGCAACGAGTTTAAGTCGCAAAATTAATTGAAAATTAATGTTATTATTAAACAAATATAAAACTGATTCTACAAATGAGAGATTCTTTTAGATTATTCCAAAATTTTGTAGCGAAATTTGGTTTCATGAAATTTTAAAAAATAGTCTCTTTTTTTTTACCATGTGATAGTTTCGTCTTTGTAAACTTTCTTTCGTCTTCAAATGAATTAAATATTGGTTCAATCTTTTCCTTCCGAGCCGCGCATTTCGTTGCTAGCGTCGAGAAGCTTCGATGATCTCTGTTTTGTTCGCCGAAAGACTTGTCCGCCGAACTAGTGTTGCGTCGTCCAAACTTACCGAAACGAATTTCGAAAAAGCAAAAGAATTCAGGGCGATCTGAGTGAAAGTTCGTATTACCGGATTGCTGTAGGATATAATTCGATCACCTAAGTTTCATGGCGAGATCTTGCAATGCTCCTGAATCCAATTTGGTTGAAAGGGGTAAAAATCAAGATGGCGCCCAAAATACTGCAGTACCATCCGCAGTAACCCTATCGGCTCGCCTTTGGAAAAACAATCGCCGGGCCGACATTACGGCGTTCGGAGACGAAATTTGAGCGGAAAAAGAAAGGGAAAAGGTTTTCACTAACGTTTTTGAAGAAATCAGAGGGATATTCAACAGTTGAGGCTCGAATTCGTTACGAATCGAACGTTGCTAAGCCTTCACAATGAAATGCTGAGTAGAAGGGAGAAGAATCTTCCAGAGCATTAGAAAAAAAAAAAAAAAAGGACATATCGAGTGGAATTTTCCATTCAAAAAAGTTTGAGACTAAACATTGAAAAATCTCACTTGAAAGAACAATTTTTTTTTTCTTTTTCATTTTCTAGAATCAACTTTGCAGACGAAAAGAACTTTTGCAGATAGGAATCTAATTTATTAAAGATTTTCGATTCAGTGGCGTCGACTCGGAACGAAAAGGACCTGAACTTTGGAGGATATTTGGGATGCATGTCTCGTTCTGTTGCCTCTCCTTCAAATGAACAAAACCTGGCAGAAAAACAAGGCATGAATTACAGATTTAAAACATAGTCGTTTTCTGGCCTTTTTTTTTTTCCTTTTAGTGACGTGTCGGATTTGCTCTTCAAAGTAGTTTGTAACTTATTTTTTAATATGTTCTGAATTATTGGAGAAGCAGATTAACACATCATACTTTTCTTTAATGCACAATATAAATTGTGGTTTCAAGATGAGAGATTTGAAAGGTTTTCAGGAAACATCAGCGCCTTAACGAAAAGATTTTGTATGGAAATGCCAATTCCTTAATGGAAATATCTTTTAACATTGTTCACTGTTTCACGGAAATGTCTATTGTCTTTTATGAATAATATTTTGCCGCTTTTGTAGAACTGACGGAAATTACGTTAAAATTTTGTTTTGGTAGATATCAAATAAAATCGCTTCCTGTTATTATCCTAGTTTAGAATTTTAATAATTCGATATAATTATGTTGATAAGGAAAATTAGATATCTACATAAAGAAACATACGTTAATGAATCACGAAAGCGAAGAAACATGATATCTGTGAACTTTTAATTCCATATCTTGTGAAAGTAAAATTGATGTCCTATTAATTGGCAATACTTAATAAATCAAATTTAACGAGAAAAGATCGAATAAATTATTTTACTTTTGTTTTTGTTTTTTTATTTTTTCCAATCATTCACTTAGAATTAATGAAGTCGATATGTATTTTATGGAATGCCGAATCTTCCAAAAAAAAAAAAAAATGCCAATTTCTTTTATACTCAGGGTCATATCTAGAAAACCAGTGACCTTGCCAAAATTTTTTTTCTTCTTCTATGCTATGTTGGTCGTCTGTCTTTATCTGTTCATCGTGGGGTCAGGTCGTTGTCTTTTTTAAATTTAGTCGCTCGATTTCGTTGCTTGTGAGTCTTGTGGTAGCGCCACACATGTTGCCGTCGATGCCGTCGCCGATGCTTCATGGTGCGGGCGGGTGATCAGGTTACGACAAACGTCTTCTCGGTCTTTGAGAGCGCAATAAGGGTTGTCTTTGTGCGAAAACTAATTAAAGAAATCAGATTTATTTTGCATTGACTGTGGCGAAACTTTTCCACATGGGTGTTTGAATCGCACACGAGGGCAAATAAGCAAAAATAAGAAATAGCTGAACCTCGAATTAGTTCTGTCTTTTAGGATAAAAAAGAACCGCCTAAGAAACACAGCCGATTCTTATAAACATCGTGGATGATTGATCTTAGAAAAGATG
This sequence comes from Thereuonema tuberculata, assembly GCA_023159025.1. NCBI lineage: Eukaryota > Metazoa > Arthropoda > Chilopoda > Scutigeromorpha > Scutigeridae > Thereuonema > Thereuonema tuberculata. The sequence goes on from JAFIDM010012231.1 coordinate 164,993,594, forward strand.
AGAAAGGAAGTTTCGAAACTAAACAAAACTAATTGTAGATTACATTCAAGACTTCTTTAAACTTTTCATAAATTTCCGAAGTTAAAAGTTCACTTTACGAATCGTAACCTTTCTTTAATAATAGATCTTTGTAGTAAAAGCAAATCTTGTAGTAAAAGCAAATCTTGTAGTAAAGCAAAAGATTTTTAACGAATGAAAAGTAGAATAAAGAAAATTGACTACATAATTTTGTTTTCTTTTCTTTTTTTTTTTTTTGTATTCGTTTTTTTTATAAGAAAATTAATGTTATTTATAGAAACTCATACAATTATAATAATATATATACTTATCTAATAATATTGTATTTTTTTTTTATCCTAATAACTGTTATCGCCCATTCAATATATTCAAGCAAATATTGAACAAAATTTAGTTGTAAATTCAAGTTGATAATTACAATTATTTTTTTAGATAAATGGAATGCTAAGAACGAATGCTGACTAATGCTAAGAACGAATGCTGACTAAATACATTTTATTTTAATTTTCTTGACAGAACGAAATATTTAAAAATTAAAAAGCCTGTTCCTAAATAAGTGACGTAATGTCATCATTTTCTTGCAAACCTTTTTCGGAGTCTGTTCATTGTTGGTTCTATGCGCATCAGTTCCTCTCGCATAAAAGGAAGAATTAAATTACGTAACGGTCACATATAAACTATTATTATTTGTCGCCCTGTTCGTCATGAAGTCATGATAAAGTGGATATCTGTCTTAGCAATTATTGGAAACAGAATTATCTATCGAAATTTTAGAAATAGAATCACGTTCCCAAGCACACGCTATAATTATCTACCTAATCTTTGGAATTCCGTTTCTGAAAAGAAGGCGACCAGTTTATTTATTTAAAAATTTCATTTTTTTTTTTTACTTATAATCAGCTGCATACGATAACTGAAATTACACTCTATTATTTCGTTTTTTTTTTTTATTATTTTCGTTTTTTTTGTCTTATTGCAGTTCAAGAAATTTTTCGTTAACCAAATGAAAAAAAAAAAAAGATAATTATAAACTCTTCTCTTGAAAACATTCGATCTCTAAATAGTTTATTTCCTACTACATTTATTAAGTAAACTAATTAAACTAACCAAAATTACCTTTTGTAATAAGATTATCAAATTACTTAATGTTGAAAACAAAGACATTTCTTTTCTTTTTCTTTTTATTTAGAGAAAAAAATATAAACTGAATATTACAAAAGACTGAAATCACAGTCACATCTGAAAACATAAAAAAGCCATAACTCCTCAAAATCTAATAGAGTGCGAGTTCTCAAAGAGTCGGATTGTTTTTAACTTAAATCGTGAATAAAAACTGTTTGAAATAATCTTAACTGCACTTTGTCAAAGAGCAACTAGCATAATTCAAGACGATAACAGCCACTGAATGAGTTCGTTTGAGAGATACTATGATACTACTAATACAGAAAGAAAAAAAAAAGTAAGCAGTTTGTTAGAAGTTATTAAGCTATAAATTAAGAAACGCTTCATCGTATTTTGTGAAAACTAAATTTTGTTCTAGTAATTAGTTAAATATCGAACTAGCGTTACATATTATGTGAAAGTTTTTACAAACAAACAAACAAACAAAAAAAAATTCCTTTTTTTTTTTTGGTTTTATATATAGCTTATAACTTATATGCAATAAAATTTAATTTTTTTGGAAACTTTTAGATTTAAAATAAAAACCAACAGATGCCCACGATATTAACATTCATTTTTTTTTTCTATAGTATAGAATATAACGAATGATAAAATGAGTTAAAAAACAATAGATTTTTTTACAGACATTGAGAGGGAAAAAAAAATAATAAAAACCAAACAATTATCTCCAATGATGAAACGATTAATATTCTACATGGTTATTTCGTTACTGAATTCGTCATAAAAAGTCAGATTGTTATGTTGATTTTTTTTAAAAAGAAAAAGTAAAATGAACGAAAAAAATAACAGACAGATAGATATTTGGTAGTGCAGAACCAGCTTCTTGTTCGACATTGAAAGGACCTTGAGAATAGCCTTCTGAGAAACCATTTTACGTATTCGGCACATACCTAATCATAAGTTTCTTGTGGTAACTAATAGTAACCATTATTAGAACTACGACGCTGTAATTCGTTTGCGCTAAGGAACTAGTTCTTTCATTTGGAACCGAGAGGAGTTGAGTCCATTGCCTAAGTGAAGTTTCACTAACAGAAAGTTAACACAAATATCGATTTAGGTGCAAATCAATTGATGGTTTATTCTAATCGAGAGCGAAGTTCTTTATTTCGTAGTGTAAGTAATTAGTTGTTTTCTAAGCTTTTAGTAAATGAAAGATTTATACCAGATAAAACTCATACCTTCCGTATTTCTTAAGTTTACTTTCGTTTTCTGAATTGAGGAGAAAGCGATAATTGGACCATAAACATTTTTAGGTATCATTATAAATAAGATGGGAAGAAATTCTCCCCGAGTAATGAAAGACAAGGGATAAACGAAGCTTATGTCAAATTGTCCAATTTAAAACAAACCACAATGAACATTTACAATTCTAATTTCATGAAATTTTTAAATCTTCCCATCTATTGGTTTAATTAGGACCTGTGAAAGCAGACGTGATCCTAATGATCATCTCAGTCGAATTAGTTCCCTTGAATGTGGAGGAAAAGGTTTAGGATATACCAGTCATGTAGATTCGCTATGATTTATTGGCGCGGCATGACATCTATCTTCGGCTATAACTCAGCATCAGAATGAATGAAATCAGGCTCAGCCAATAAAAGAAGTTAACACGTTTCAACTCGGTTACATTAATTGTTAATACCCTGTAGCGTACACATTAAAATTGCTTGCCAATTTAAAAAAACTTTATACCCCCATGCAGACAAAAAAGACCCCTACACAAAATGAGAAATGTGCCCACCCTGATGAAACCTTAATAATAATTCAAAGTCATTTCATCTTAACAGTAAATCAACCATCTTATAATATATTCATCAGGAAACCTTTTTTTTTTATACAAGTCATGATTATTATTTATTATCAAGGACACTTCAGCGGCTTTATTTCTATGCCCTTCGAATCCCATTATGATAGTCTTTCCATTTTCGCGAGAATAATAAATGTTAGTCCATATCAAATAGCAGCTTTAATTTCAAAGTAATAAATAAATAAGTCATTATGTTACATAATATTCTTCTTTATAATAAAAGTTTCCATTTCTTTTTTGAAATTGTAATCCTTGAATTTTTCAAAAATCTTTATACCGCTCAGAAAAATCTGAAAACAAACAATCACTCTTTCTCTTATTGTGAAGGCATTTTTATCTACAAATCAAAAATAGTTTTAACATCTTTTGAAATTTCTGACAGCTCATAAAAATTTTATTTATAGCCCGTTTTGTTGGACATATATTACGATTTCCGTCATCTTATTTTTCTTCTCTCGACATATTTTTCAAAACTTTGAATAGAAAATCTGAATTTTATAAGTTATATGTTGATTAGACCACTGACTACAATAGCAGAAATTCAAATTTTTTTTGGTGCTTGAAGATTTGTAACAATGCCATGAAAGAGAGAAAATTTTACATTGAGTTAAAGTAATCGCGGTCCATTTAGTAGTAAAAAATTATAAGTAAATAGCTTTTACTTTCATGGAATAAGATAAACAGCTTATTATACACGATCCAAATTTACTGTTATATGTTTTGAATGCTTGTGTTTCCCATACAGCCAAAGAAGTTGTATCATCTCAGAAGACGAGAAATCGATATCAAAGAGTTCGGCTAACTTCTTCCTCCAAGAAACTTTTGTTCTTAGATATTCTGGACAGCGCATTTGAATGCAGCCATAGGCTGATATATAAAATGAAAGAACTTTTTCCTCCACAGGATTTTTACAAGAATGATACATGAAACGACCTTGGCATGAACATAGCCTTATCTGCATGTAATCCGCCTCCTAGAGGGTAAGGTGAAACAAAAAAAACTTAAGATTTTTATCCAACCACATTGCCCAATCAGCAGCTTACAACTCTTGGAACTTGAACCGCATGAACGGATGGAAATTAGAGCGGGCAGCGTTGAAAGAACCATAAAGTTTTGTCCATTAGGTTCAGGATTAGTTTCACTGTTGTATCTTTAAAACAATGTTTCTGTTTTCAAATCAAAAATATTTTTAGCATCTTTTTAAAAGTTATATATAAAATATATATATATTTTTTTAAATATTCTGTTTTAAAGTCAAAAATATTTTTAGCATCTTTTTTAAAAGTTTGATCTAAAATATTCTTGACATGTCCATTTTGTTGAACATGTATTTTGATTCCATCATCTTCTCTCAGCATATCTTAATTACAGATTAAAATTTTATTTTGCAAATTCGTATTTCGGTTGTCTTTAAAATTGTATAAATGGATACATACAAAACGAACAAAATCAATCACAGAAAATCATTATTTTCTTTTTATTACTCTATGGTGAAAAAAAGTAAGCAAAAACAACAGATATCACCTGTACATTAACATTGTTTTAGATCTGTATATTTTGATTCTTTTTCTTTTTCTCTCGCCTTTAAATATCATGAAACGTCTGTCCAATTTTTATCATGAAAAAAACTTTCTATTTGAAGTTTAAAAATAAGAAAATGTTAATCAGTTTTACTTTGCATAGTATCAGTTGAAAGTATCGGCTTGAAGTTGAAAGTATTGTTTACGGACTGTAATGTTTTAAACTTAATTTTCATAATAATATCAAATTTATTTACAAGAATAGTGTTTAAAGTGGCAGTAAAAGCTTTGACTGATGACCTTACAGGAGAGCTTATTAAGAATGACTTTAGATCGAAAATCCATTCTAACGGTTTTAAAAATTCGCTTGAGTAACTTCGGGATTAAATAAGATTGTTGCTGTTTTAAGATTATTGCAATTATTTTCTTCGGCGACAAAATTCTCAGCAAAGCATAAATGGGAGAAGCTTTAATTAGAATACACGTTTTACAGTACATAAAGGATCTCATTTTGGAGAGCAATAACTCTGTCATTACAGCCTCGCAAGATGACCGCTCTCCGAATGAGTGATAAGTCACTTCAGGTGAGAAACGACCATCTTAACGTGTAAGAATTAGCTGAAGTTGCACATGGCACAGCTGATATTGCGAGATAAGATTCGAAATCGTAATTTACGGCTGGTATGAAATACGTAAATTATTAAGTAGCTGGGGGAGTCCACTTAGTACAAACCGTTTAATTGAAAATGAGATTGTTGATTAATAGTTTTAAATTAAATTTTTTCCATTCCTTTTAATTAACAAACTTTTTAAAATTTTTCTTGAGTCTGTAACATAACACTCAAAAGTTGAAATGTTATAAGGTAGAGAATGATGTTAGGAAAAATTATATTAAAACAAATCCGTGACATTTATATTAACATTATTTTTTTTTTCTTTACATTTTTATTCCAACACTTTAATACAGTGTTTAAAAAAGTTAAGTGAATGTATACATTTTACGCTTTACTTCAATACGTAATTTAAATACGTAGTCTACATTTTTTTTCCTGTTTTCCCTATCTTTTTCCCTACAGGTCATCAATTACTTTTACCCATTTTTAATCTAAACATACAAACAAACTCCATGATAAGTCGATGTTCTCATATTTTAATTTACTGTCGTTTCCAGATACCGGTGGTTCATAGAGATGTAGAACACTAATCTAACATAGTTTTTGAAGTATAAAAAAGTACTTATCAAAAGATAAGATAAAACAAACCTAGAATTTTAGCAATATAATGTTTTTTTTTTCCAGAAAATTCGTCTAAGAAGCCGAGAAAGGAATTAAAATGATATTTGATCTAATGGACATTATAGACCGAATGTATTTCCTTGGAGATTTATAGTCTCCTGCCTTGGACATAGGGACTCTTTTAACTTGCTTTCTCATTTTCTGAGTGAAAATCTTGAGCTAATGAGGCAACTGTGTGCGAGGAAATCTCCCTCTGTTCCCAGATTAAATTCGTGCGGCGACATATATTACACGCAGTTGGCTTGTGAAATGTGTCTATCGGGTAAGCAGGACAAAGGCAGAGTGTGCATAACTTCATTTATATAATTACAAGTGCATCGTTAAACGTTTGCGAGCCTCTTTTCAAGTGCTGCCCTTGAGTATCCCGTGAACACAAGGCACTTCATTTAAGACCTCGAAGTTTAAAAAGAAAGGGAAAAAAAAAGCCCCCAAACATTTAGATATTAGGTTGATGTCTCCTGACGATTTTTTTTTGAAAAAGGGAATTTTAAGCATTTCTTATGACAGAAGATAAAAAATTCGAGAAGATGATAGAAAGAAGAAAGAAGGGAAGAAAAAAAAAATAGAATTTATTTTTCTACTTAAACGTGGGCAAATGGAAGAAGAATAAACTTAAAAGTTTTATCTTGGGATTCTTAATTTTTTCGTTTAAGTTTGAATAAAACGCTATTCTCATTTTTTTTCCTTTAAGAATTAACAGATACAATTATCATTTATTTCGCTTCAAAAAAGTTCTCAAAATTAGTTTTTTTTTAAGGATAAATAATCATAAGTTATCTTTTTTTTTCTCAGCTTAAAGCTTAAAATAATTTTACATGTTTGAAACTTGAAACTTCAACACTTGCTGAAAAGTAGAACGATAAATTCTGCGAAGTATTTTGATGTAGTTGTATGAGATTTATAGATGATATTAAAGAAGAAACATGTCTATTCTCGTGTTTTATAATCGATGTTTATAAACAGAAACTATGTTATCTAAAACAATATCATTTTACAATTTCTTCTGTAAATTTTCTAAGTGATTACCTCAAAGTACAAGTTGGAGATTAAATCTGGAAAATTAATAAACTTTTTGGTAGCAGTAGTAATAAGGTTTAATCCCAATAATTTATACATCACCTTATATATTATCTTGTATATTACATGAAGGCTTTACGAAGGTGGCTCCTACAAAAAGCAAGCTTTTCTAAATAATTAAAATAATAAAATAAAAAACTACCTAAAAGTGCTTGCCAACAAAAAAATAAACTCTTTCTAAAGTAGAATTGCTCCTACTGTTTGAAACATGAAAAGCATAGAGTTGTCTTATTGAAAACTTGTTTCTTTTTCTTTACTGTTTTTTTTTTCTTAATGTGATTACTTTTAAAAGATAGGAGTGCCTCTAAATCTTGTGGTGTTGAAAGTCTGAAGATGGTATTCCAATTCTTTCCTTTTTTCTTTTCAATTGCAGACATCCCTGGAGGTCAAAGTTGTGGTTGAGTAGTCGTAAATGCAAAAAAAGAAAGAATGAAGTATAAAGAAAAATACATAATTGATTGTCTTAATTCAAGTATGCGTCCCTGACACTATCTTTTACACATTTTAACTTGTGGGTAAACATTTGAATGAGACACAGTGAGAAAGGAAAACCATAAAAGCAGGCCGTTAAGACTCATCCTCCTTGTTAAAAATAGGGTGATTGGCTATTTTCATTCGCCCTTTTTCTAAAGGACAAAGAAGTACCGGCCATATAGCTCATCGGAATTGTCATCAGAAAAATCACTGAAGGGGATGGAAAATGTATGCGCAGAGACCCTCTTGCTTAAATGCTATTCGTGTTTCTTAAACACTTCATTTTAAAATGATGATCTTCCTTGTATTATGTGCTGATTATTGGTTTCTGAAGAAGAGAGGAAGAACGATGACAGTTTCCCCCATCAACAAGAAGAAGATCAGGGAAGGGTTTCCCTTTTTTTACCCAACTTGTTTCTCCCCACCCTCCCTGAAAAAAAAGGAAAGAAAGAAGAAATGCTATGTTACGTGGCAATCCCAACTATCTCTTTTAAAAGTATTTGCGTTAAAATGCTTTGATTCCAGGGGGTGACAAGAGATAGTCTTCTACCAACCCTAGAGGAAACTGCCAAGGTTTGCCATGAACCAAAGTAACGGCCACTATTCCCTTGATTGCTGCCCCAAGTGGAAGAAACCGGTTTTATGTTTACCCAAGGCAATTTTCGGCATTGCTGTATCTCATTCACAACCACACTGTGCACATCATCCAAAACAAAAAGATGAACATTAACCGAGTGTCCTTTCCAGAGCAAACCACTTCCATTCGGCTTTTGATGTTGACTAATTAGATGCAGGAAAGATTTCCACCAAATGTTCCTGCTGTGCGAAACTGACCATAACTTGTAGCAGGATTTAACAGCTCTCAGTTATAATGAATTTGGTATTTTTTTTTGCCTCATTAATTTAGCTTAAACAATAATTGAAACAAAACGGTGATAATTGAAACAAATACGTTGATTGAAGAATTTTCTCACTTACTAAATAAGAATGAAGTAATTTCTTGCAGTTAATTTCTAGAAATTTAATACATAAATTAGCGCTCGAATCGTGTTCATTAAAATCGATTAGAACAAATTTATATATTTAGCAGAACTTCAGCAGATTAACGTAAACTATTTAAACTGTACAATGCAAACAATCGAACATTACAAATATTGCATTTAAAGACTAAACTTCTGTGAAATGTCACACTGCCACTCCAGAAAAATTAATTTCAATTGTTTAATAACCGGAAGCATTAATAACTTTACATAATCAATAATCAAAACTGACAAACCCAGTTGTGTGCAAGACAATAGAATCCATTAGCTAAATTACTGTATAGCAAGTGTTTTCCTTTAGGTTTTAAATTTTCAGAAGAGAATAATGTAGTAAGTATCAGCACAATCTGATAATTAAATTAGAATGACTTATTTTAATTTCTTACAAAACGCAACCTTCTGAAATAGAAAGAATTTTGAATTTAAGAAGTATAAAAGATTTTCATTAGGTCTTGTTTAAAATTATCATTAAATAGTGTAATTAATTATTGAGGAAACTGTTAGTCTTTGTAAATATTTTTGAATTAAAGAGGGTAATTTGTTTTTCAAAACTTGAAACTTTGAATTAATTTCATTGCCAGTTACAAATTCGAAAGAAGTAATTAAAGAATTTTTCTTTCATTAAAATTAAATATGTATCTTTTACTGCTTGATTTTTCATTATTTGTTCAAATATTAACTGCAAAATATTTTAAAGTAACCTGAAACACTATCAGATAATCGAAAAGGAAATAAGGATTTTTGCATATAATAGAAATCAAATCATAAAAGGAGATGAACAGTGATAATTTTAACAGTAATTTTAATATTAGCAACTCAGAATCAGAAACATAAAAGATATCACTTCTTCTCAAGAGTATAATCAACGTAATTTTCACCCCAATTTCCTGGGTATTATAAGAAGAACAGTAATCCCCTCAACTGTAATTTCTCATATTAATTTATGAATCTCAATTAAAGACTGTTTTACCGGAAATCCCACTTAAGTGGTCTCTTGCTTCGTTTTTCTGTGTTGCATGGGAACCTTAAACCAAAAATAATTGTCGCTAAATAAGTTCTTTTCTTTTTCTTTCAATTTCTAAAATACTGAAATTCTCAATAATTTTAATTTACAACAAAACTTCAAAGAAAACTTCATATGTACAATGGTTAGAATTTAATTAGATTTATATGTATGCTCCTACTTAACCTTAAAGTTAAGTAATTTCCAGTTGCAATTTACAAATGTGTAATATATTTTTGAATTACTAACCGGAAACTGTATTTTGACGTTAATATTAGCTTGAAGTTAAGAATGTTATATTTAAATTTAGATATCCAATGGAGCTATTCCATATAATGGAGGTCTATGTTTTGGCAAATGACCGAATCATAGACCTTAAAGTTAGGTGAGAATTCTTAATCTCTTCTAGTTCACTTGAGTCAATTCCAATCACTTCGATACCAAAGAGATTACCATAGGTGCCCTTTAAAAACCCATTGTTATTTTATTAAAATCTATCTGTAGTTAAGCTAAATTTGTATTTCAATTATAAAATACTATAGGATAAATATTTTTTTTTATTTTTTAAATAACAAAATTAAAATGGATAGAAAAGAGTTACTCATCATCTTATCATGCGTCCCTCCGCCTTTTTTTTAAATGAAGCAAAAATATATTCTAAATAGTCAAAATATAAGTTTGTTTTATCATTAAGTTAATATTAAATTTAAAAAAAAGTGAAGTGATGAGATTACATACTTCATTATAACTTTCTTAATTTTATTCAATATTTTTTAAATAATCTTTTAGTAACAAAATTGGTTCTTTAAATTCGAAATGATAGTTTGGACTAACCCTTCTTAACCTATGCTATTGCAAAGATGATTAAGTTCACTTTTTGATATCAATATTCGCTTATCGGATTTAAAACAAAAAAAACAAACAAAAAAAAACAAAACAAAAATAAGCATGCCCTTTATTAAAACGTTAGGTAAACATTTTAACAGATTGACATTTTTTTATGGCAATTACGGCAATTTTATGAACCATAAACTAATGACACCAAAGAAATTATCTATTTTGTGATCCATAAAAACATCAACGATAATACAGCTAATAAGTCTTCCTATAAGGAAATAAATAGAAAAATTAACAGAAGAACAGTATAAAACAGAATATGTGAACAATTCTTTTACATTTTCATTTATTTGTAGATAGAACTACTTAAGACCATCTTCTATTAAGTCTTAATAATCGCTGATAGAAGTTGAATTAATATATTAGTCCAATGTTACTAAGCTTTTTCTAGAAGAATAAACCAAATTTTCAGATTTGCAAGAGCTGAACATGTGAAATATTCCACACCGCTGAAAAATCAATAACAGGGGCCTCGTATGCGAGCGGAGAGATGTGGACTCCTCCACATAAGTTATGTATTTAGAAATTCTACGAATTCCAAAAATGCCCCAAAGCAGTCAACTTCTACATACGAAATCACTGAAATGGGAAAAGTGTTTTAAATTGCTAAGATTTGATTAATCATTTTTTTATTTTATTTAATTTATTAATTTTTTTATATGAAAGACGAAAAACAAATTATATCTTTAAGTAAATTAATTCCAGGTTTCAAGTTTTATTGAGCATTTTCGTCAATGATAATCCTATAAAAACTACCTACACTCTTGGTAATCGGATAAATTGGATGCTATTCTGAAATATTAAATATATACTAAAGTTACATCCACTGAATATAAAATGGTCCTCTATTTGTAAAAGAGATTCACTTTGTGAAAACAGTCTTATTACTTTACACTCCATTACAAAGTAATTAAAACAAGTACAAGAATTTTAGAATTTAATGTAAATCACAAAATTAATTAATGATAAAATATACAAAAATAACTTCGATAAATCCTCCACATTTAGCTTTTTATCCAGAAAGTTATTAAAAAAAATTGAAAATACTAAATTAAAAAAAGAAAAAGAAGGACGGAGTAGACATCATTCAAACCTTCTCAGTAGAACAACTTTTTTTTACTATTTTCAATAGTCTTTAATCATTGAACGGAAGCGAATATGAAGCAGAAGAGTAGGTTCAAGGTTTTTCGTTTTTCATCTTTTTTTTTTATTCCTTCTTTTTCTTGGCTTTTCTGAGATTTGCTGATCTGTTCCTTTATCCTTGACATCGAAAACTGACAAAAACAGACAGAATTACGATTTTCCTCCTTTAGTTTCATTGAAAGGGAATCGATAGAAAAGGTGGGCAAAATCTGATTGTTCAGGGAGGAAGTGCTCAGATATGGGTATTAAAATAAAACCTCCAGGATTATCAATCTTATTTATTCCTGTTATCATTACTTGAATTCAAATTAAATATTTTGTAGAAAGAATTTTTTTTTTTAGCTATCGATGACATTTTTAATCTCCTATTTGACAAATTATTATAAACGGTAATTTTTTTTATATAGATTTTACTTTCTTCTAAAAAGCTAATTTTTATTCCAATAATATTTTTTATGTTATTAATTTATAATTTGTTTACTTAATAATATAATTCTCATGTTTCAAACCTTATGATTTTCATATAGAATGACCTGGCATTTTGAATTTCTAGATTTAATTTATTACAATATGCTTCACTACTTGTTATTTGTATAGATAAAGTTGTTATTTCTGTAGATCGAAACAAAAAAAAATTAATATCTTAATAAGTCACATTAGTCATTTCGCTACAAATTCACTTCGCTTTTACCACTGTCCATACTATGACTAGATGCTTAATATTGTTAAGAATGTAAATGGAAATTGAATATCTAATACTTCTGATCACAATAGTGTAGATGGTTTTATAATGTTATATTCGATAGAAAGAAGATAAAGAGAACTAGAAGTTGACAAGAAGTTACCTAGAAATTATCGAGTGTTAGTTCGGAAAAGAAAATTAACTTACGTTTTGTATCCATGATTGATAGTCAAGCTTTTCATTGTGTCTTTTATAGATTATAATTAAAAGGAGTAAAATTAATGTAAATACAGATATTGTTGATTACCAAAATTTTTGAATGGATTATAATTACAAACCTTTTTTTAATGTAAGAACTGAAATTAGAATTAACAACTCAATTTCTATTATCAATACTATCCGAATAAGAAGCATCTGATTGAGTGGATACAAATAGGTACGTAAATAGGAATCTGAATTTATGACAAATTCAAAAATATTTACTATAATTAAAAAGAGTAATTTCCATACAAAATTTTAGATAATCAGCAAATTTCGTGTTTTTAATATATTTTTTTCTCCCATCATCTTAATTCTGCAATACAGCCACAGCCAGAGAATTCCCTGTTTTCTACTAAGAATTGTCAAAGAATCGTAACTAGCATGTAACTAGAAAAAGCCCTGAATTATAAACTTCTCTCGTTTCAAAACAATTTTTCGAAGAAGAAAAACCTTTGAATTACAAAATGACATTTTCAAACTTACATTATAAAAGAAATAATTAATCATTTTTTTTTCACTGCATCTGTTGCACTTCAGGAATCATAAATTAATAAAGATAACATATATTGAAGACAGCAACGATTATCAACGGTAATAAACGGTAATAAAAACAACGATTAACCGGTATATTTCTATTATTAATTGCCAAGGTAATAGTGAAATGGAATATTCTATAAATGGTATGTGACATCAATATTCATTTTACTTTAAAATTTTTAAAGTGGATTTTTGTTTCAGTTACTTTTGACTTCAACTAACTAATTATTTTCAGTTCCAAAAAAAAAAAAAAAAAGTTTTTTTTTTTACTGTTATTGTGAAACCTAGTGACAACCGAATAACTTTTAAATTAAATTTCAGTACAAGTACTTGTATATTTGATGTCAATTTAAAGTTTAACTTAACTTAATGAAATACAATTAACTTTTAATCACATTGAAAAAAACACTAAAAATTAATTCAAAAATTTTCTTCTAGAAACTTTGACATTTCTCTCGATAGCCTATTCGTCAAACCTTCATTAACTATTTTCTAAACAAGATAATCATTTAATCAGATGAGAAAAATGAAAAAAAAAAAAAAAAAAAATAATTTTTAAGACGGATCGTAAAGAGCTGTAGTATGATTACATGTTTGTCCCAATCATTGATTGCGGAATGAAAATACTTTTGAAAGAGTATCATACACAAAATGTGACTGATGTAGCTATGGAAACCTTTGCGATAATAATCATTATGAGTAAAGAACAGTGAATGGGGTGGTCAGTGGTCAAGTCTGCAAGAGAATATGGAAAGGATTTTCACATGAATAACGTTTAGTTCGATTTCTTTAATTGTGATCTCTTGCCATTTCTGTGACTGAGGAACAGCAATTGAAAATTAACATTTGATAATCACAGTACTTTTTTAAGTTATTTGTAAGAAAAAGAAAAAAAAATCATTATTTATTATTTATTTTTTACTAAGCCAATTTTAAGGTAATTTGGACTAACCTAAGTAATTTAATTTTTTTTTAATAAATTGCCTCTATTTAGTAGAACTTTTGCTAGGTCTTCTTCCCAATAATTGTATGTAATGGCAGTATTCTTCTCATTACTGACACTTTTCTTGTTCTCCTACTTCTAGTATTATCTCTTTATTTATTTGTTTATTTATGTATTTATTTATTCCAAAATTTCCGGTATGGATTGTTAACTTGTTAATGTTACATGAAGTTCTTTAAGCGGGTTTCTGACCCCAAACCATATCTGTACGAATAGGTCTGTTTTCGAGTTCATAAATTGGTTAGCAATTTTTACACACTGAATTGCCTGAGCAGACATTCCACCTAAACGACATTTATAATTAACTGTTAACGTTATTTATTCAAATTACGCACATGCTTAACTCGACCTCGGGTCGCAATTGCAGATCCTTCTGTTTGCAACCGTTTGTGATTTTGTTTGGTACTCTACGTTTTCAACAGTCTATCTTATCAGAATGCTTTTTGAAATAAAATAAAATAATGCGTTCCGTCATTATTCTCAGTGGATAATATTAATGCTTTAGAACGGAAAAAAAAATGGAGGCATATGATTCCGTTTTTAGCTAATTAAAAATGATATTCAACATATCTTCTACATTTGCTTAATGAATTAAATTTGAATTTTCAGTAGACTGACTTTCCTCTTCTCTTCGTAACAGAACTGAATTAAATAGCTTCTACAAAAGTTAATAAAAGTTTACCGCTTCTGAACTCAAACGAGACATTTATCATTTTTCTTGTGTCAACTATTTTTTTTTTTATCTTGTAAAAAAAGAGTAAATTTTAAATTAATAAGTTTAATTGAAAATTTTAACAAATGAAATTAAATTAGGAAAGAATATACGTTTCAGAATCTATGGTTTTCTACTTTCTTATATTAACAAACAATAACAAAAAAAATTGGAATTAATATTTGTGCTTTGTTATATTTACATGTCGGAAATCAGTTATAGATTTTTTTTTATTATTCTCTAAAAACTTTTAAACACTGGAATCAAGTCATTCTTATCATTCAACTAAAAATCATAGTAAAAGGTTGTTAACATTCCTAACATGTTCGCAGATGATGACTCTGTTCTCTCATTAATCTGAAATTGTTCTATCTGTTGCTGGTTGTAAAAAGCTCCTTTCCTGAAACAGTGCGAATGTATTCCTATTGATAGAAGCATCCTTTGGTTTTTACCCTATAAAAAGCTGCAGGCATTCTGACGGAATAGTAAAACTAAAGAAGAACTAAACAACGTGTGGTATTCCTATTTGAATGGGAAAGTCAAGGGAGTATCAAATGACCGTTTTCTTATCTGCTGGCATTTGACCATTCAGAAAAGCAATAAAATAACGATTGAAGTGGCAATGTATCCATTGATTACCTGTTAAAAATAGCCCACTCTCCCTCCTGTTTCTACTCGCCCATTGTGAGCTCCCAGTGAGTTGTAGCTCTAATGCTGATATTTTATGGTCGATGACTCTGCAATAAATCGACTTACGACAAAAGAAAAAAAAAAGTAATTGATGAAACCGTTATTCAAAGACTAACACTTTCAGTTTCACTTGTCTGCGTCGTAAAATAAAAGAAACAATGTTAACTTAATTGTTTTGATGGAATTTTCAAGCTTTGTAATAAAATCGTTTTCAATTAAATAAAAAAAAAAGCAAACATAAAACATTTTTGTTACAGGTGGAATTAACCTTACAAATCTACAAATTCCAGGAAATAATTGAACTGAATTTTATCCTCAATTGTTTTAGCTTATTTCTCTGTATGTACTCTCTGTATGATATTTTACCAGATAAATTTAGCAAATTAGTGATAATGAAAAAGAAAAACAGGATAATGTTCTGTTTCTTTCGAATCAGTTTTTTTCTTCTGTAGTTAATCTTAATCTAAGTTATTTATCTAAAAATGCGATTTGAATCAGCGAAATACTATTAAACCGTTGTTCAAAAAGATACAGTGGCAGTTTATCGAACATCCAGGACGAGCTTAGCTGTTGTCTATGCAATGCCAATATCAATACGTGGAGTTTTGTATGAAAAGTTAGTTTTCCATTTTATTTTATTTATTTATTTACTTTTTTTATACATAATCAGTAGTTTGCTTTGAAAGAAACTCAAAGATCGTTTCTGAAGGGAGGTACAAAAAGATATCGAATGAAAATCTTCTACCAGTTAAAAAAAAAAAAGTAGCTTAACAAGGAAAAAAAAAAAGGATAACATGGAAGTTAAGTCATCAGTGCCGTTGTATTCGGCTATTTTTCAAGACTTATGCAGAATTCATCTCTTACAGAAGGTGTATGAGACGTCGCAGAATCTAATACTGTGAAGAAATCTTTCAAAGACGTAGTCAAACGTGCAAGAAAGCCTTCACGTATAAAAACCATCATTTTGTAGTAATGGTATTGCTCTATAGACCATATGTATACTTATGAGTATGCCCATGTAGACCTACGAGTGCACGGGAGGTTTAGGCTCCAATGATACTCGACAAGGTACTAATTGTGGTCAGATATTCATGCCGACTCCTGCTTGCAATGTTCTTACTTACATAATAATTACGTAATGTGTGCTTGCAACACATTGTGTAATTATTATGTAAGTAGGAACATTGGTCCCTTGAATAATAATTTTGAACCCTTAGTAACTTTTTCAACTTCATTTCTGTAAGGGTCACTTTATAGCATGATACAATTATATTACTATAATACACAGAGCTTCCTATTGATTACTATTTATAAGGAATAGAAATCACATTAAAGCTTTTTTTAAAATGTTATATTTACAATAAAAAAAGCCACGACGTTTCGGCAACTATTGTGCAGTTGCCTTCATCAACTATAATTACCCTTGGACTTCACAAAGCTGCCAAAACGTTTTGAATTTTTTATTGTAAATATAATATTTTTAAAAAGTTTTAGTGCGATTTCTGTTCCTTTTAAATAATATCCATTTCCCACTGATTATCTTTATAAACAAGTTGTAGCTTGACAAAAATCATCGCATTCTCCACAGATAATTCTAAGTCTTTTTAAATCTTAAATGTTTGATGTTTTTTTTTATTTTTTTATTTGGAGACATTAGAAGATTTGTCCAGGACAGAATTAAAGAGGGTGTCGTACATTTTTGTATGAAACGCTTCAAAGGATACCTCATAGATCAGGGGCGTATATAAGGCCCCCCCCCCCCGAAAATATATTCTATATACGCCACTGTCATAGATCAATAAAGCTTGCAGATGTTGCGATTGGTTAGTTTAAGTCTCATTTCTGGGTTGTTGTTTTTTTAACTAATTAGTTAGATAATGACAATTTATTTTGTGGGTCATAACATTCGTTTATTTTCTTTTTCATTTGGTAATTTAGAATTATTAATTTGTGTTTGGACATATTTTAATCATAAATCAATTTCAGTTTTTATCTTTTTTTTCTTCATTAATAAAAACTGGAGTCATTTGGCTTATTGTCAGATAAAAGCAGATAAACAATAAATTTCAGTGTTTAGATATTCCTGAAGTTAAAAACGAATATAAATCTTAAAAAATTTTGGGAATCATTACTGTGGGGATTCAAAGTAATATTGAAAAGTAAGCAATTAAATAAAAATTCAGAAACAACAGATTAGCTTCTAACCTTAGGTGTTTTGATTTTCATGTTTGAAAATATAGATATCATGAACTTTGGATTTAGTTTGTTTCGTACTCTTTTATGTATGGCATCATTTGTTCAGAGGGAAATACCACCATTATGAAACGAAATGTACAGGAACATTACTGAGTGGAGGTCGCCCAATTCAGTGATGTAATCCACAGTTACCCAAAGGCCAAAAGCCCTGTGGCGTTTGGAAGGTCAAATCGATTTCCAGACATGCGTACAGGAAAAGCTTTTAAGCTTTTTTTTTTTTTTTTTTTTTTTTTAACCACAAACATATATCAAGATGATCGTTTAACCTTCAAATTGGGTTTCATTTTTCCCGTGAACAATGAACGCAAAACAATCAAGTAAAAATTTGACCCAAGACTTAGTTTCACTA
Source organism: Thereuonema tuberculata (assembly GCA_023159025.1). Taxonomy (NCBI): domain Eukaryota; kingdom Metazoa; phylum Arthropoda; class Chilopoda; order Scutigeromorpha; family Scutigeridae; genus Thereuonema; species Thereuonema tuberculata. The sequence continues at coordinate 165,011,540 of JAFIDM010012231.1, forward strand.
AATTTGAAATTCAGTTTCAAAACAAGTTTCTCCACAACTAAATTACTTCAGTTATTGTCTTGGCTTTTTCTCTACAAATGAATTAAATTTTAATTTAGTAAATTCATTGGATAAATTAAGCACGTTTAGTAAATAATAATTAATGGAATTAATTTTGTACTTTAAAAAGTTAACTTACCATTTGAATCATGACTTTTAATGTCTCATTTGTCTTATCTTGTCTAATTTTATTTTTTAAATATTTGAACTGTAAGAATTTTCAACAATGTTTCATATTTCAACTGAGATGATTTTAACTTTACTTTAAGCTAATGATTAGCTAACTTTAAGCTAACGAAAGTTTTCATGACTTTCTCATACTTTAAACTTTTTTACTGATAAGAGTTGATTGTTTTCATTAATTTCCAAAAAATATTTTCTATATTTTTTTCTTCTAAATTTGGCTTTTTTTCCTTAAAAATTAGTTAATTTTATAAAAATTAATATATATCGTTAAATAACAGTGACTGTTACTTAAGAATACATTTTGAATATAGTGTGTTGCAGATGAATTACATTTGCTTCACATCATGTGATTCCTTATTAAATATGCTTCAAAAAAGATAAATAACTTTTTTTGATAATTGATAATACTTTTCGAGATAATCGAGGTTTTCTGCAGCCTAAAGAGATGATCGAAAATCAAAAACTTGAAAACATGAAGATAAAAATTGGTCTTGGCTGTTTTAGTTTTTTTAAACACTACGTCGTTTGACTCCATTCATTAAGCTATATAAAAGCTAATTGCAATAAATGAATCCAACCACGGTTCAAATGGTATGACCTTCCGAGCACAATCGTCTCAACGCCAGTACGAGGCACAGCGAAGAGCAAGCGCACTTGATGCAAGAATTGCGTCTTATAATTTTCTGTTAGCAATGATCGGATAAGTTGTTATCATGAAAATAATCTACATAATGTTAGCTTTCAAATGATATCAAGAATATTTTATCACTGAATCCCTTGTCGAGAAAAATAATAATGCTTCCTATGTGGAACCATTTTTCGATCATCCCTTTCGGACGCAGAAAACCTCAATTTTCTCGAAAAGTATACGTCCAATCAAAAAACGTTTGATATCTTTTTCGCATCATATTTAATGAGTAATCCCGTGGTGTGAAGCAAATGCGGTCGATCTGCGACACCCTATATACAGTATTTTTATCTATGTTGAAATTTACCAAAAGGCATTAAAGTTGAAGTATCATTCAAAAGAATTAATAAATGAAAACACTTTTTTACTATTTACAATTGGACCTAACACACTTAAAAAAAAAAAAAACAAACAAACACATTCATGACATGCTGCGGGGTCCAGGTTCGGACCCCTTCGTCAGATGACACATGGAGCAAACTGTTCATGACGGTTCTTGACACAGTTTGCTCCATGTGTCATCTGACTAAGGGGTCCGAACCTGGATCCCGCAACATATCATGAAGAATTTTTGTAAAATATGCCTTTTTTTAATTTTTTTAATGCCTTTTTTTAAATATTTCTTTAAAATATGCCCAATTGTAAATAGTAATCGCCACTAATATAATGGAAAAGTTTTTTACTAGTTACTCTACTATTTTAACCAGTTTTTTTAATTTTATAACAATAATTAGCATTCAACATATCCAGCGATATTTCTATAGTGATTGTTTTTTCTCCCAAAAGCGAGGGTTTTTTTTTTGAGAAATTTACATAGTATGTGATCATGAGTTTCATAGGAACTCCTAGCTTTCTCATTGTAAGCTTATAAAAAAATAATTTAGATATTTTCTTAACTTTATTAGCAGGACATCAACAACAAAACAGTATAGGATGTAAAGTACTTGACACTCTGGCTCAAATTTGTACAAAAAGATTCATATTTTCTCCAATGTTTTTTATAAAATCATGCTCGTGTCATATGTAATATGAAAGTTTTTATTCAACTAGTTGAATTTTAATGAGTTTTACTAATTTGTGTTCTTTAAAATATTAATTTTCGGCAAGGTCTTCTCATAAACATCGATAATTTATTCAATGTATTTTATATGTGTTTTGTATTTAGACATACTGCTGCAGAATTGCGAATTACTTTCTGTTGCACACACTTAGAAACAAATTAAAACCTGAAGTAGGAAGATAGTAACTAAGGAATTTAAATAGCGCTGTTTAGTGAGTGTGAAATATGCTTAGAGTCGGCGTTAATCTATGTATCTACATATTCATCAGTCCATCTAAAATTGATACGATGCGCCTGCTGCCATAATCTTATCCCTTGCGACTAATATTGCTCTTAAGCTTGATTAACTGTTGTTTACCTTGGAGATCTATTACTGCTCGAGTGGAACAACTGAGAAAGGCATTGGCAACAAAATTAAACTGGCAGAGCATCGCCGAGTTTACAACACTTTCTTGGGAGACAATAGGGCAGCTCCCACGATGATTCGCACGTGCAAGCGGGCCATTGTATTAGGTCCTCGTGCAATTCGGACCCCCTGTGCTATGTGGGCGCTGCCATTAGGAAGTAACGGGACCAGGAGAGAGAGAGCACACACACACACGCCGTGTAACGTTATGGAGTATCGATCGATCACACAGAATAATAAGGCCTATTCAACTCGTTGTTGACGGAAGCGAGAGCCTCGGTGCGTTGCTCCCACTCGGGCAGCAAAGGGAGAATAGCCTCCACAGCAGAAGCACTTCATATTAATTACACCATGATGCCACTTGGCTAGATTGAAAAAATTGTGGATTCCGAGAATGATCTTGAAGCAAATAAGAAAAAAATCAATTTATAGAATTACTAAATTCAATTTCTAATTTTTATATAGGATATCTTACTTGATAGCTTAATAGGCCTACTACTTTTTTCCTCTAAAATTCCAAGTAATGGCTAGACTTCAAAAACCACCACTTGAAACATACCGTAATAATAATAATATATATTTATTATGCCTTCAAGTCGGACAAAGCATAGTGATGCTGAAGTTAATGAATTTCTTTAAATGAAATACAATGTATGCAGCAATTGATTTTCTAAAGTAGTTCAGAGACAATATAAATCAGTTTGAAAATATATAATTATACAGGGAATCCAAATAACAATATTCATAGATTTTAAATTGAACAAAAAAAATTGTTACACTTCCATTCTAATTAAATGTAAAGCAAGATGTAAAGAAGATAGCTACATAAACTTTAATTCCAATGAATCAATCTGTGGTAAATTGCGAAGAAAGAAATCATCAAATAGCATAAGATATTTAACGTGTGGAAATAGTGAATAGATAAATAAGATCTCAAACACACACAAAACTATATAAAAAGTTATTAAATGCACTATGAATTTCGACAGCTATCGTCTGTCATTGTCGAGTGAGAAAAAAAATGTAAATAGGCTACATAAAAAAATATATTAGTCTCTACGCAATTCAAACGTAACCTGATTGCATCCGATGTAACGGACCTCGAGAAAACTGAGAGGAGATTATAAATGTAACAATTTAGCATTTAAAAACTTTGGCAGCATTAAAATCTTTTCAATTTTTTATCACTTATAATTCCGAATTGCAATTACCACAGTCTAATCATAGAATAAAACATTATTCGATTGAAATACTGACGAAATACTGTATAAAGAGCTTTATTTTATATCTGTTTATTATATTAATTATTAATGATATTTCGTTCGAATTTGGATAAATTTTCAAAGATCCCATCAGAATTTTTTATCTTTTCAGAAAATCATAATATTATAAGTTGTAATATATTTTTAAAACTATCACTCCAATTTCCCACCTACAATTTAATAATCCGCTGTTTACTTTAAGTAGATAATAATCTAAAAAAAAAAATAATGATTTTAGAAGGAATAAAATATAGAGTTAAGCTTTTTTTTTAATGAAAAAGAAAATTAATTATGAAAGTTATTACTATACAAGTGACATTTATTAGGATGTAATTTTATTAAGTCTTCAAGATTATCACTGTTGAATATTTGATAACATCAGATTGTACAGCTAATTTTAGTATTGTTAAGTGCAATTAATGTACACTTAAATTGTAATAAATGTTTTACATAATTTAAGGGGTTTTTAAAGTTCGCGTAAGTAATTGAATATATCTTTATAACCCATGAGATTAAAATCATAAAATTTTTATTGTGCATTCAGTAGGTAACTGCTTTCGTTATATCCAACTGAAATATCACTCTGTAGCATGTGTAGGAGGATGAAGAGGATTTCCAGATATAATTCTACATCCAGCCAACCATCAGTATCAGCGGAGGGTATCCTATATATTTCTTATTTCGAAGTGGCACACTCATTGCGAGTGAGGTGAAGAGAAACCGACTTCAGGTAATGAGTCGAGGGCTTTACTGCTTCCTCCCACTCCCCACCATATATATCAAGATTATTAAATCTCGAGGGTCAGATTGGCCTACAGCTAAGTTCATTGCGCTGCTCAGAATAGTGCTTCTTCACCAAACCCCATTCATATTTTATTAATTCTACAGCTCAAAATATAGGATCTCCAAAGATCTACACCAGTGATGGACTCAGTATCAATCGTGTAGCAAAGAACAGTTTAAATAAATAATCTTTGATACGAAAGTAGAGAACTTGTATATCTTTTATTTTTTGGAATTTCTTAAAAGCATAATCAGTTAATGAATTAGATTTATTATTAAAGCCTTAAGACTAAAATTTCTGTTGTTATCTCATAGAAAATAAAGCTGTAACTAAATTAAAATGAAAAAAAAAGCTATATATTAGCAACATTAAAATGTTTTTATTATATGTTAAGATTCTTCAAGATATTCGATGAGCACAATTTTCTTTAAGCATAATTCATTAATTAGTTTTGCGGTTTTATTTAATGCCTTAAATAAATGTTAATATCTTAAACATTAATTAACATATTCAAATAAAAAGAACTGAAGACATTTTACATATAAGGTGTAAGAGGGGAAAAAATTTAGAACGTTGTGGCTGTGATAACTAATCGTTAATTATTTTTTTAGTATTACAGAAGTTTACCAAATTGATACTATTACTGGTGTTGCATTTTTTATTTGAAAATTCGGAACTCTCATGAATTTTTTTATTACGTTTATGAATCAAATAAAGCTCATTTTTGAGATATTTTGTTTTGAACTCTTAAAATAAAGTTATTTTAGCAATTTGCAACATATGTATATAATTTTTTAAATGTTTGATGACTAAATGGATTACTGAACTATAATAACCCACAGATGGAAAAAAATATTCCAAAAATTCATTTCACTGCAATTTTCGCAAGTAACCGCTTCACAAGATAACAAAGATGTTTACCATTTAAATTTCCTTGTTTAGGACTTTTTCAACAAAGAATTTTCTTAGTCTAGAAAGATAATCCAGGCGACTGAGAGCAATAAAACCACTTGATGAGTTACAGAAATTTTGTGTTTTGGGAAGGGTTTATAAGATAACTTACTCATATTTCTAAGGAATTCGACAGATATTTTACATTTAGCGATAGAAAAAAAATAAGACTAAACCATTTGTTTAAGGCTTTTTTTTTTATTTGTTTCAAGATTATCTTATTTAGTTAACGTAAGCATTACCATCTACAAAGAAATCTTTGCAAGCACGAAGGAATCCAGTATCTTATCACTATACCTTTAACCATTAATGGACATGGAGGTCAGTTGATTCACCTCAATTAAAATCCAATCCACATAATCAGACCACCCAACAACAGCACTTCTTAATAATGTTAACGCATGTGGCAGGGTAATACTTATCGTCAAACAATTGTGACATTTTGTGGAAACAACATTCTTCTATGAACAGAACACTACTTGAAAAACATATACCAAACATAACTTTTGACTTTTCTTGTTTTTCTTTACAGTCTTCCTTTATCAAGCTTTAACATGCTACAAATTAAGTTTCGTAATACGTTTTTGATTTACTAAAGAAACTTTTGATTTCTGATAATTTCTGCCATAAAAATTATTAGAGATATTTGTCTTCCTATATCTGCATTCAGCTTAGAAAGCAAAGATGTTGTTGTTACTTTTAACAGCTTAATTCTAATAGTTAGCTTTAGAAAACTGTAAAGCAAATAATTTTTGGGGGGGATTAATTAAAGAATACAAGTCATGCTGAATAAATGTGTGAATCATAAAAATTTAAAATGAATTAAAATACAGAAACCATGGAAAGATGGAAATCAGATTTCCTATAAAATGTGTCATTTTTCACTATAAAATGTGTCATTTCCTATAAAATGTGTCATTCTGAATTAACTAACTGTAGCTTTTTTTTGTCTTTAAAAAAAAAAAAAAAGAAAAGAAAATTCAAAGATTAGCATTAGAAGGTTGAATGTCAGACAAAAAATTAAGAAAGACAAGAATTCGCAATTATCCATCATTCGGTAAATCTCATTATAAAGATACAATCCTAATCAATCCAGGAATACGTTACAAACTTTATTGTGCCAATATAAAATTACACACAATAAAAGCATAAGTGATGAAAATTAAAAATAATTAAAATACCAATGTTTCCACTGTTAACTGAAGGCCATTTCCAAAATAAAAGAACAAGTTTAATATAGAACAAATAGTTAGAGGAAGTATTCGAACTTTCCTATCCTATATATAAGATGACACAGGCAATGACAATGAAAACTTCGATAAAGCCAATGATAAAGTTACATCAGAGGACAGAAGTTTTACCAAAGAGTTCAGTTTTTAAGAATTTAATTTGAGGTAGGATTATCATATAAGTTATAGGTATCAAGCTTCCAACTTATGGTTTTCAAAAAACTTTGCATATCCTTGTATTTTAGAGCTATCAAGTGAAAAATATTTCTCAATATTTCTGCTCCCCTCCTTTCAAAATTTGGCATGGCAAATACTATGATGCTACGTATTGTTAAATGATGAGTGAAGCTCTCAAACTAAGACAAAGAAATTGGAAGGGTGGTGTTTTGGAATAACAATTTCTACACATTCAATTTTTTAATAGCTTTTTAAATGAGACAAAAAGCGAATTGAACCGATAAAAAATTACCGATACTGAGTTTAAACGAGAAATTCTTTACTTACATACACTAAATACTTAAACTTTCAAAAAAATTCAAGATACCGTGAATTAAGATTCATCTCAATGCATGTGCTATAGGAAGTCGCAAGTAAATTCTTGCGACTAAAAGTATATTCATATACATTATGAAGTTTATTTTGGATGTAAATGATTAACTTTTTCTTTTCCATTTGAGTTATTTACGTTGATTTTCCTAAGTAAAGTGCTTTTCACTTTTTTAACTAAAACTTCTTTAAGATTATTTCATGTCAGCAGTTGTACAACACATATAGAACCTAAAATCATGTAAACTTAACCAAAGTAATTTCCATCCATTTACAACAGCCTGATAAATATGAATTCCAAAACTATCTAATGCTGTAATTGGAACATAAAATGATACAGCCTATTGTTTGAAAATGCATAAACGCCTTCTTAAAATAGTAAGGAACCCGAAGAATAGACAACTATCCGTTTAAACAGTTATACTGTGAGTTCAGGTCAAATTTAGGTGGATTATCGATTACAGGACAGGCTCCTCTAAAGAGATTAATATAACGCTAGTTATATATTTCTTATGAACTTCTTAACTTATTTCTTGAGCTAAATAGAAAAAAAATAGTATATTTATTAATATCTGTTATTCGAGAAAAAAATAGCAGATTCTTTATGTTTACGTTTTTACCTTTGTAAGGAACTTGGAGCATATCATATTGAATATATTGAAATTTCAACACAACCGAAGACTGGTCTGTATTTTATAAGTAGCCCATAAAATATCTTGTAGTTATCCTTTCCTATAAGATTGTCAGCATAGTGGAACCTCCTATCTTGAAATCGGATTAATAGCATCTCTATAAAATCAGCTGATGCAATTATAGACAAAAACTTGGATTCTATACCTCGACACTTTTCGTCGTTAAGCTGTTGATTTGTTAATGAAGAAATATGTTCTAACAGGACTGGATCAAATTTCAGTGACTGGAATACAACATTCAGGATGCTGTTACTCCTACTGTACTTCACTACAATAAGTGGCGAAATACAATCTTGGGGTCTCTTCTGTATTGTACATTTGATGCCTTATGAAAACATACCACGATAAGCGGGCAAAGTTTGACACCGTTAAAATTCTAATGAGTTTATTTCAATGCAGCAGCTACTATGCAAAGCTATTCTCTCTAATCAGTTGAACGAAGCAAATAGCTGTGCAAAGGATTTATGAACTTATGTTTACTGAATACAAAACTCTTGGTGTCTGGAGATTCAAACTGAAATATTGGTTAAAATCGCAAGAAACTAGTACATAAACTAAGTTATCCTTTCTGAAATTATTCTTTTGAATGTTTCAAGACATTGTAGATTTCCACTGCTATTTAAATTGTGAAATTACTTATTTTTGATAAATATGAAATAGTATGAAGGCGATTTTTAGAACTTTTTCAATTTTCATTAATACTTTTAAACACCACTCAACAAAATATATTTAAATGTTTTTTTTTGTAAATTATCGTTATTAATAATTTTAATTTCATATGATTGCTAAGTTATGGATATATTCTTTTACTTTGTTTTGAATATTTAAATATCCGTATTGGAAATACGATTGAAACCATTAGTAAATTTTTAGTTAAAACTAAATAAACAGTATTTGCAGTTTTACCAAAGAAAACATAAAATACTGAATAAAAAGTTGAGTAATAATGAATTTAAACGATTATTTTGAAGTTATTGAAATAACCGATATACGTAATGAAGAGACATTATAACACTAGATGATACTTCTACAAAAGAAAGTTTTTAAAGGAGTCTAAATTTAAATAGAAGATATGAGAAATGTAGTTTTTCTAGTAATTGGGTGTGATGTTTCAAAGTTGATAAAAAAAGAAGGAAGTTAACAAAAATAAGTGAAATAAAATTAAAAATATTTTATCATAGAATATCTTTGTAGATTCAAATTTATTTAACAATGCATGCTTTGAGTAAATTTTTAAATTTGCCTTAGTCTGAATTTTAATAAATAAATTAATTTAATAAATTCATAGGATTATATTTTCTATAAATTTTAATATAAAAAAGACGACCAGTTGTGATTCTAGAAATTTCCTGCATTTTCCGTTCAAATGCAGGAAACATTCCATTATCTTATGTAATCTTCTGAATAACCGAATCAACTGAACAGATAAAAATAGTTTATTTTTCATTATTTCTGGTTACCATTGAAAATGTAGTTAATTGCGCAAACAAAAATGCTTATTTGCATTTTCATTCTTCAACGTTTCCTTTTGAATCGTTTGCCTCTGTGGTTCTTTTCTTTCCCCCCTCTTTTTTTTTTTTTGCATATGGGTTCTAATAACTACGTGAAGATAGAAAGGGAGATAGGAACCCATGCGGCCTTGATTTAAGATTTGAAGGGATGTAAAATAGTATTTAGCTTACATCCTTTCTTGTCTCCTTTTTTTTTTTTTTCGCCTCGGGATAAAAAAAAAGAAAGAGGCTTGCGGATTAAAAAGTCCGAAATAATTAATTTCCACCGCTGGATTCGAAAATTGTAGCCCCTGCGATTATCAGTTCCCCTACTTCGGGTGAAACACCTTTGGTTTTTTAAGAAACCCGTGGAAGCCAATTCATCTTGTAGTGCACGAATGGCCTTGACTGAGGGCATTCTGCCTGACTCACCTGAGCATCACAATAGCCAACAACAATTACAAGGAGGAGGTAGGAGAGATAATCTAACGCTCTCATTCCAGAAATACCTCCGAGAAAACTTGGAATAATAAATAGTCCATCCAAGGTTTTCCCTAATTTGAAAATTGTGGCAGTTGGAGACGAGTTGGTCATCAGCTGTGTTGACCTCTGCACATGTTTAATGTAGCAGCGGTGCCACAACAGCCTCTTCTCTTTCTTTCTTTTTTCCTGGTGACAGCCGTTGCAAGGTGGTGATGGCCCGACCAACGCTGCACTGGCATCAATGCACCTGTCGTGAAAGAGATACCATTGTGGAAAACTCCTCTTGATTTATATGCGTGGGATGTGTGTACGCGCTTTCGTCGCTACCGTGTTAAAATAAAGGCTTTTTTTTCCCGTTCTACCGAGTGAAAATGAAATGTGGAGTCTTGAACCGTCATTCGCAGATGGGCAAAAACTACCCATTTAACGGATACAGAATAGGAACAAAAGTCTTCCTTCCGACAGCCGGAGCTCTTTAACATTTCAGTTGTAAGGAAATACAGAAGCTGAGTTTGCATTTGAGTTCACAGTGCCGTTTCGCATTTTAAACACACAATGTGCAACTGTGCCAGCCATAAAGATAGACCCCAGATAAATTCTCCAAAAGCATATGTGAACAATAGTAATGGAAGTTCCAGTATTTTTTCCATGCTATCTTACCATAAACTGCGATAAGTGAGAGGCCATGGAAAGTTGAAGCGTACTCGTCGTTTTTGCAATTGAATTAAATAGTAATTGTATAGGTGATATCTCTCTTCTTTACAGCACTAAAAGAGATATGTAAATAAAAATGAGCGCAATAAGTTATTGCAATGAATCTCTTTTAACAGAAGAAAACAGGATGAGACAAATTCTAAATTAACAAAATTGCAGAAGATATCGTTATTTTCGACAAATAAATATTCTAACAGGTATTCTTACATTTTCAACAGGATTTACAAATGGGGAAAAAATGGTATTTCTAAATATTGAAAAAGTAAAAATAAAACCAGCACCTGCCTAAATTAAAATTACCTCTCTGTTTCGATTATGGGGAAGGAATTGGAACGGCCGTTTCGTCCTTCTACGGACTCATCAGCCCAATCCCGCCTTCCCCGCCTTTTAATTTAGGCAGGTGCTGGTTTTATTTTTACTTTTTGATTGTTTTGAAATTCACACAGCACGTTAAATGTTATGATTCTAAATGGTATTTCTATTTCAATCTTTTCTAAACATATGATCTACAAATTAAATACTCTACAAATATTTATTTTGAGAGTCAAAATTCAAATCGAAAAGATTAGTGTAGTATTCTTCCAGGATTCCAGTAATTGTCTATTTCGAGTAGATCTTAAAAGTAGTTTGATAGACTAATCTTTATTAGAAGCCAGTTTCTTAAAATTTGATCAATTTTCAAAATTTGACCTGAAAAGCACTGTCTTCCAAAAGAAAGTTTTTGTGAAAACTTGTTTTTTCTTACTAAAATATTTCTCTTAATCTACACTAAGCAATTTATGATTAATATTAATAACTAATAATATTAATAGTTTAATTATATTTTTCTGCAAAATTTGTGTATTTCAGATGAAATTTAACAATATTAGACATTCTGTTCCTGAAGATCTATTTAATTACAAATTTCTACGTGTTTGTTATCAGTCAGCTGACCAATGTAATATCAGTGCTTAATCCCCAAAGTTTTTCTTTTTTTTAATGGCCCTCTGTTCTTAATTTAAAAGAGTAATTATCTCCTCTGTTTCTTTTGGGCGTAGACCTAAAAAGAATTAATGCCTCTGAGATGACCCTGACAACATTCGGCAAATCATTTTATACGAACGACCACTTACATTCTGTGTGCATAAAGAACGCCAACCTAACTGATGAACTTTCACCGAATGAGATATGTCGTATAAGAAAGATTTTTTTTTTCGTTTTGAACTGCTATAAACCTTACCAATGATTAGTTACGAGATAAAAGTCTCTCTCTATAATTATTACAATTCTTGTGTTTAAGAATTCTCCAAATACTTAACTTCTAAATGCTGACTTCTAGTTTATAGGGCAATGGGTTAATAGATGCATCGCATTTTAACACCGAAATCATATTTATAAAAAAATATGTTAACATATGTTTGCTGCCAAAAGAATCATTATTACTTATCAATAGTTTTATATTACTACTTGTATTTACATTCTAGAACATTTCTGTTACATATTTTTTCAAAATTGAAATAATAGGTGAATAGCAATTAATTAATACCAGAATGAAAGTTAATGTCGGGTTATCCAGTAAGTAATGTCAGCGTTTGGGTTCAGAAAGAGACAAATTTTCGGACATACTTATATATAATTAACTTTTAAAATGTATTTCTCACTACTGTTTTCTTAATACTTCTGAAGTTTTCAACTGATGATTCTTGTACAGTAATAAATAAGATTTTACTTTCATCAAAAGAACACTGTGAAATAGTACTGAAATATACCTTGAAGAGATAGCAAAAGACTAGAAATTAACAATGTTTTTAAAAGTAGCAACAGCAAAATACTTAACATATTAAAACACAATATCAGATGCTTTTTATTTTTGCAGTTACTGTTTAAAATCAAGCTACACTAAAATCAGAGGATTTTAGTAAAATTGATGTGATAAGGTGGCCTTCCCAAAACATGGCCAAAACAGGATTGACGATTAATTCTTATTAGATCTATGCTTTTCTCATATTTAAAAAATTTTTTTAAGAGATCAGAAACAATTATTCTTTTTAGGAATTCTCTAAGTGACTGTTAATACGACTGAGCCAATGTATTTATGTTGGAAAGTAAATTTCGCAAATGGATGAAAGAATTAATAAATCAACCTTCCGTTGGTAAAGTTTTATAAAAAATCAAAGAAAAATTTCAACCATAATAATGAAGTCATTTCTTAGAATATTTCTTTAGTAATTTCTGTCATTTCTCATCACACTAATATTTTGTCGTAATGAAGTGATAACATGTATTCTACACAATATTAAAAAGAACTGTAAGGAATTTAAAAAAAAAAATTTAAATGATTCTGTTTTAATTATGTATTATTTTCTTTTGTTTTAAATTAAGTATTTTTATTAAATTTAACAAAAGTCTATTACGATAGCAGAAACTTTCAAAAAAAGATAAAACAGAATTTTATAATTTTTTTAAAAGTTTGTATTTTATAAAATCAAGCCCAGATAATTTCAAGTCACTTAGCCTTATCATGACTCTTGCAGTAATGCTGTCAAATTTCTGAATTGATAAAGTAAAGTCCAGACTGCAATATTTGGCAGTAAAAATTTCATATTTTACATAACTTCTGCAATATTGGACTGTTTATCCTGTTTCCTTGTATCCACCATAAAATTTTCTTACAAACTTAGAAATTGCTTTCTTATATTTAGAAATTCTCTAAGTGACTGTTAATACGACTGAGCCAATGTATTTATGTTGGAAAGTAAATTTCGCAAATGGATGAAAGAATTAATAAATCAACCTTCCGTTGGTAAAGTTTTATTCCGATCTATTTCAGTTCGTAGCTTCGAAAACTTGAAATAAATGTAAAGACATGATAAAACTAGGAATGCTATTGATGTAAAAATGACATTATTGGAGAAAAGAGAAAAGACATCAACAATTACTCGAAAGATAAACTGGTTTCTCTTATTTTGAAGCCAGACGAAAACTATTTTATCAGTATTAGTAAAAACTAGATTTATTGATTCTTTTATTTACATTACAATAAACAAATGAAGTTTTTATAAAACAGCATAAATGTAAAGAGAACGAACCAAGACTTTTATAGAGAAAGTTTTTTTTATTTATAAATCACTTTATATTAAAATATCACCACATAATATAGTATTAAAGTAAGTTGATTTCTAGACGTGATTACCCTGTAATGATAAGAAGTTATTAAATGAAGTAGAATGTTGGAAAAACATCCCGTGATTTTATAATCCAAATCGTTAAATATTTCTTTAAGTAATTATTGTTATTCTTACTGTGTATGCTGTTCTGTAAATACTCTCTAATTTGAAATTTAACCAATTCACTTTAATATACGCTTCAGAAATTGTGCATTCTTAAATTTGAGTGAAATAAATATTTAACGCCTTCTTTAAAATATTGCCTGGTATCTTCGTCGTTGGGGGTTCAAGTAAGTTGAAGAGGGGGTGGGGCAAATTCAGTGAGTCCTGCATGCCTGAGTAGTCCTACCACAGGGTTTCCTGACATGAAGGTTAATAGTAAGGATGAGCGGGCGCAATGGCAGCTATCGTAAATAAGATGATGTTATCGGTTGTGTGGGTTAAGAGTTTCCATCTCTGCCATTAACAAACCAACAGCCAGTATTTTTTAAGAATAAGATTGCTTACTTTTAACAAATAATAGTAAAAGTAATAATAATAATACTTTTCTTAATCGGAATCCTAAATCCATTCCGAAGTTAGCAAAATTAATTAGCAGCATTAATGTCCAAGCACAAATTCAAATGCTGTTGTAATATATTTTACAGTTAACATTAACATTACATATAACATTCCATATTTAGAGTTGACATTATGTACCTTAACATTATGTTAAGTACAGTATCAGAAGTAAGTTGTTGTTGAATTGTTTCTTTTTCAACGTCTTGGAAATATACTTAACAAATTTATGTTGGGTCTTGTTTAATATTTATTGTATAGTACATTTTACTGTAAATATAGTGTAGGTGGTAAGTCACAAGAACCGTTGTATTTTTGGGTGTAGAATTTTGGATTCATTTTTGCATTTTAAATTAGTAGTGTAATACGTTTATGGTGAAAAGTCTGTTGATGGATATAATAAGACTTGTAGTATGTTTAACTGGCCATGAAAAGGAACATTTTTAGCAATTTACTTTCCTAGACATAAGAGCCTGGTGATCCTAATTTCAGTCCCTTACAAGATACGTTTCCAATCTCTTTCTGAAAAAAAATCTCGTATTAAGTAGCTTAGCATATATAGAAATTGTTAGGAAATGGTTAAATTTAAATTTATATGTATTAAAAAGAGAAAAAGAAAGTAATAAATCAATTTTTACAATGTTTATTATTAAATGAGATCTGTTTATTGAAGTACATTTGAGGCCAAATTCTTCGTTTAACATGTTTCTAACTACAGAGGGTGGCACTGCACGGGTGGCTTTCAAAATGTCTGCAGTAGGACTATCGATTTCGAGGGTTTGATATTGCTGCAACCCGGGGATGCAGCGACGGTGGCACACTCTGGTGGAAAACTCGATAAACAAGTTCCCTGGGAAACTACGTTCCCGCATAATCGCCATCTTTGAAAGCGTGACTGCAGTGCAATTTTTTTTTCACCCAAATGAATCCTCCCAACTTATTTTAAAGTTTGGGAGACCAGCAAAAAAATTAAAAAACAGAAAAAAAAAAAGTTGGGGACTGTTTTGGCTGATTACAGTCATTTGAAATTACCGGATATGGTTTTCAACAATCGAAATATAATGGGGATCTTGAGTTCTGAAACGCATGCAGAATTTTGATTCGCTCACCTGCGTGGGTATTTTGGTTGTGATTGACATGGGGGCGGCGCCTGGGTGCCGCAATACAGAACCCAACCCACAAATCGTAAAGTCGGGTAGATTTCTTGGCATGTCTTCTCCAATTGGAGAGAATTATTTCCCTCACCCCCTCTCTCCAAGCAACCCCTGCAGTATTTACCTTCCCCCTCCCCTCTTTATGACCCTGAACTTTGGGATGGACATTGGATTGCAAGGGAGGGAGTGACAGTGTCACTGTCCCGCGGGGAATTATGAGAATGGTCAGCAGGTGCAATTGAATCTTTGCTCATTTGATTGGAAGGAGGGCGCCACATAGGTTCCATCTCTTGAGCTCCTCTTACCAAAAAAGGAAAGAAAAAAATGTGGTAAAAATGGCGCCCTTAACAATTGCTAAGATTACCAAAGTCGTCTCCATGTTTGGAAAGAATCCTAGTTTATTCTTAATTATTTTTTTTTATTTGGATTTTGAGATGTTCTTTCCTAAACAGTGTTTTTAGTTCAAGAGTCAAAGAAGTAAAATCAATATGTTTATAATTATTACTTTATCTTGAAATTCGAGAAATTCTAAATAAATTTATTAATAAGATAAATATTCTAAGTGAACCTATTATTGCAAATGTCGATTTCTTGCGATTGGGAAACGAACCATTTAAGGGAATCTTACGATGGGATGTTTTTAACAGTCTGCCAAGAATCCAGCTGTAACGTAGGTCAATTAACCATATTTTATTGTTGCCATTATACATTCTTACGAGAGTCTTAGTCCCACCGGGCGTATGGAAGAGGGTTTTAATTGTCGGAGAACGGGGTTCTTACTGATAGAGAAAAGCAGCAGCAGCAGCGCACATGCACACACACACTCTCACAGACGACCAAAAGCGCGGGAAAGCAAAAGCGCGTAGTTGTGGCATCGATCTTTTCCTGCTCATAGCTGCCGTTTCAAGTAACTGCCTTTCCTTGCTTCCACTATTGATTTGGGTTTCTCTGTCGTGAATCCCCACGGTTACTTCAGTAACCTCGCGCTCAGAAAATGATGGAGCGCGTCCTTGCACTGTTCCATTTGCCACCGCTCTTCCCTCCAAGTCGCTTTCTTCCCTTGCTATAATATTATCCTTACCCCATCGCTCCAGTTTTCTCTTCGTTTTCAACAAACAGCTCACTGCAGTTCTCGAAACAAAAATATCTCGTTATTAAAACGCAATTAAATAATATCAATGAACAATGCTTCCTAGTAAAATTAAAAATAATAACAACAATGAAAATAATAATAAAAACAAAAAAAATTCACGTCTTTTTTTTTTTTTATTTGACAATCATTCCATTTTCAGCTAAGTAAAAAAAAAAAAGAATAATCTTAATATCATTAATTTCACGAAGAATTTGTAAACCTTTTGTTTAAACATCATGAGTAAAGTAAGCTTCGAAACTTTAACTTCTGGATTAAGTAAAATGATTTTAAAAATAATGATTTCAATTAATTAATCCAAGAACCAGAAACATTTGAGAAGGGAAAAATTAAGGCTAACAAATTAAAAGATAATAGCAGTTTTTCTTTAGAACCATATAAATAATAAATTAATTGGTTGGAAACGGAGCTGAAAACAGCGAAGATTCTTACCACTCTTGGATCTTTTCAGGAAGGCAAATGTTTTTTTTTTTTTTGCTCACTTTAACGTTTTAGGACGAGATTCCGAATATTAAAAAAATCTCCAATTTCACCTCACTATTATTTTTAACAGTAATTAATCACCAAACTCAAATGTATCAAAAATTGTTTGATATTATTTATTTATTTATTATAATTTATTATAATTTTTTTTTTTTTTTTATGTTTTTATTTAGTTCCGTCTTTAAAAAATATAATGATTATAGAGTGTAACCTTTATTTTACATTCTTCTCTTTTGGAAAAGTGAAATAATTTGCTGGCAGTAAGTTGATAATTTACTGAGAGAATAAAAGGTTGATTATTGGCCCTTTATACCATTTGTATAATCAGCCCATTATTCTCTCAGTCAATTATCAACTTATTGCCAGCAAATTATTTCACTTTTCCAAAAGAAAAGAATGTAAAATAAAGATTATAATCTATAAAAATTTCATATTTTATTTCTCCATATCAGAATTATTTCATTTTTCTTTATGAAACCAACCTGCTAAAAACAGTCTTGACGACTTAGTTCTTGTTGTATTGATTTTTGTTTCTAAAAATAAAGTTGCATCAAAGGATTTTTCGCCCACACCTTTTTCCTAGCTAACATATCACGTAACGGAATGAAAATTTAATTACGTTTATATGAAATTAATTTCTTCATCTTTTCTTTCTTTTTTTATAACTTTCTGCTGTTTGGCTAAATTTAAGAGTTTGCAACCCGTAACCCGTGCAGACCCAGAGGCTGTGTTAGTACTCTTATAATTGGGTCAATACACTTTTACTTGTCCTTGAACGATGGATACAAAACTCGTTTACATTGCGAATGATTCACTGATAACAGAACTGTTATTCTGATTATTTTGGTTTGTAATAGTAGGCCTATTTACTAAATTTGAATTTATATGATATCAAGTTTCCATTCACAATTCAACTTCAGACTTTATTTTCCGTCTTCGTAATAATTCAATGCGAAATATTTTTTTATTTTTTTTTTATTTTTCATAATAGGTATTTTACGACCTCTTTTCTCTCTCTCTCTGTTTTTTGTTTGTTTGTTTGTTTTTTGTTTAAAATAAAATAATAATCAATGAAAATGATTCATCTGAAACTTTGTGAAAAAGATAATTTATAAATTTATAAACAATCTACTTGATTGTTTTTAAAATTAAAAGTTTCCTTTTACCGATATTGAATTGCTTGCTTATAGAAAAATATGTAGGCTACATTGTTTATTTTGAAAATTCAACATTATTTGTTGTATTTTAAAAACTTTCAGTAACAGAAATTTAAAATCACAGTGAATGATCTATGATAATTTTTGTTTTTGTTTTTAATTTTCATAAAAAAAAGAAGTTAAATTTGATGGGTTTTTTTGTAATAAGTTGCCTACATTTCAATATGTTATTGCAAAAGGAACAGAAAAGGAATATTTCAATATATTTTAATTTTAAAAGGCGATAATGGAAATTTTTTAATAGCTTCTACCATAATGCAATTCTAAAGTTTTTTAGCATTAACATTGTAAGTAATTTCAATCTTTTTTTTAAAGATATAAACCATAAAATTAGTCTCATTTCTCAAAAGTGAGAGGAGGAGAATTAAAACCATTGATGCTCTTTAATATTTTTATGGATCCATTGTTATTAAGTACCTTCTTGTGTACATTAGCTTTACTGTTCTCATTCGTATTTCGTGGTCATGATATATGTTAAGAAAAAGGCTGGAAAATTTGGCATCAAAATGATCAAATAAGAGAGCTATCTATCGCTTGATCCGCTATTCTGGTAAGTAACGGAGTCCTGAGTATCATTTGTATGAGGGAGAAGGCTTTGTGATAATGGATCTCTAGATACCGCCTTCCAAGTGCAAGAACAATTTCAAACTTTCAGTGTCTACTTTCCCTTTCAATGAACTTGCCGTAAAATCTATGATATCAGAACTATATAACATTAAGACAATAAGCCTACAAAGCCATTTGTATTTTTATAGGTTGAAGAGATCAGTAATGATATGAAGATTCAAGCGAAAGGTAAGATATTCTAAGCATTTCAGATATTTATTTACTTAACCCTAATTAGAGTTAGTAATTAATAATTAATTAAATTTTTCTTTTGTTGTAAACCTAAAGGTGAAGGCTCTTTAGACAATGTATTGTTAATTTTGTGTATAATAATTAGTGGAGATATGAAATGAAAGCTTAGTTATCAATTTCATGATGATTTACAACAAATAGAATGAAACAGATTCGATATGTCCCTGTACATCTGTTTCTTTGTTTGTTTGTTTGTTTTTTTCCCGCAGCTCTATTTTCCCCTTATTTATTTTCTAAGTGATTTACACGAATTCTTTTGAAATAAAGATGCGTCTTTATAATGAAAGACAAGTGTTTATTTGTTTCTTGTATTTTGAAGTTTCTTTATATTAGAATTCGATTTATAAAATACTTAAAAAAAACAAGATAAAGTAAATTAATTTTAATCTATTCATTTGAAAAAGCTTCTACAATAAGCGCAATTAAAGTAAGCACTTTTTAACTCTTCTTTAATTACGTTATGAAATTTTCCACTTCGTAAATTTCCAAGAGTAGTTAACCTCCTGATGTAATCATAACTGCTAATTACTCCTGAAACATAATCAATTTTAAGCAGATTTTTAAAATCCGAAGACAGCATTAGAAAATTAACTTTCATATCTCGTTAGGAAAATAGTTCATGAATCCGCGGTCAATAATGTACTGATATTAGAGAAATACTTAGATTTACGAAAACTGTGCTCCAAAAATAAATGAATAAATATATAATAATAATTAAATAAGATAATGAAAGAATAAAGAACGACGAAAAGAAAACACAGAATTATTATTATCTTACATCTCTGTTCTGTTACGATAGCAACCCACTGAAATAATTTCCCACTAGGTGGAGCCAAATATTTGTATTGGAGCCTTGGGTTCTCAAATAATAAGAACCCTCAAAGGCTCCGAAAGGCCAATTTATTTAAGTTTATCCTCCTGACTTAGTTCTTCCGCTTCACTGCTTATTGAAGCTTTCACTGCTGTTATAAAGAGAGCAATAGCTCGAAATTAAAAGAGGGCTACAAAATTAGCCAAAATATCTCTAAGACTCCCAGAAAGGTAGTTTATTTCATTTAAGATTCAAAAACTTAAAAAAAAAATCTATGTAGAATATCCATTGTAAAAAATCCTCAAGTTTTTAAGAAAAATAGGACTACGCTGTAACGATGTTATGAATTACACAATGTTACTGAATATTACTTCCATTAAAATGTTTTTAATGAAGGATATTTCAAACTGAGTGTTATTTAGTGTGTTTCTACACAAAAGTAGTCGAAACAAAAACATTTCACTTAAAACAATATTTCCTTTTGCAGTTGCCTGTCAGATCATAAATATTGTTGAACGATGATCGTAATTTATTTAGCCATCGTGACTTTATAAAGTCATTTCGATTCGCATTAATTTATAGCTTATTTAATTTTTATGGGACATCAACGGCACTGTTACTCGGGAAACTAGCGATAAAACAAACAAAGTGTTTAGCTTTGCCTATTAATTTAAAATCCATTAAATAACCTTAAATACATCTAAAAAAAAGTAAATATTCATTATAAACATTAAAGTAATTTTATTTTTTGTGAACTGTTTAAATAACTAACGTTTTCTAGCTTTCATTTCTAAATTAAAGCTTAATGCTCAGACTTTTCTAGCAGTAAAATGATTGTTCACTAGAAGTTTGAAGATAGATTATATGATTTAAGTTTATTTATTTATTTATTTATTTTAGAATAATTAATAATAGTTTTAAAAGTTTATTAAATTTTTCAAAGTTAAAAATAATTCTGAAAAGTTAAAAAAAAAGTAATATCATAGCTTTGTATTTGTTAGTATTTAAAACTACTACCAAAAATTTTGAAGAATAGTTGTATTTCTGTTAAATTTCTCTCAAAGTAGTTGTGAATTTTAGATGAATCAACGAAAGATTCAATAAAAAAAGTAAGAAAACAAATAGTTCAACTATGAAGTTATCTTATTAAAATGACTAAAATATGTTACATAAAATATGACTAAAATAAATTTAGCTATTTTTTTTTAGCTTATTTAAATTTAATTCGGTTATGAATATTGAGATCCGAAGAAATATTTATTGCTATGATGATTTCGAAATCATTTTGGAGTTAGACACAATCTTTGTATTAAACTGAAATAGTTTGTTGAATGTTCAGAATAAATGATAAATTTAGATAACAAGTTCAAAGTGATAAAAACTGCAAATGAGCTCCAAGTTTCTGTCTTAGATAAGCTTTGTATACCAGTATTTCATTTCGTTGTAAATAATGTAGTTGTATAAATCAGAAAAGCAATAAAATCATTAGGATTTTTTTTTGCAAGTTAACAACTTTGCAGGCAGCATTCGTTCAATATTTATTTGGAAATACATCAATGTAACAATTAACTTTTCACCTTCAAAACTTCTACTTCTTCTTCTTTAATTATTACTTAACAGCGCTGGGGATAGGAATTGGTAGAAAAGAAGAAAAAGCGATTTAGAGGGAAAACAAATTGGGATATGCCTTGAGGCACATCACCATATTGAAAAACGAAGTCCCAAACTTTCTTTTTTTCTTCCTTACTTTTTTTTTTTACTGCTTCCATTTTGACACTTTCTTGTCTGTTTTTCAACTGCTAGTATTCTCAAAGCGGTTCAGTTGAAACAGCCGAATCTCAAAAAAAAAGAAAGAAAGAAAGAAAAAAAGGTCGCCGATTTAGCTGTACCGCCTTGCTTTTTCCAATAAAAAGATAAATTTCGAAAAGAAAAAGACTTAAAAGAAATGATTCGCCATTTGGAAAAGAGAAGTCGACAGTCATTACTATTTTCCAATAACAGAAAAAAAAAAATATTCTAATTTTGTATTTGAAGTAGACTTTGCTATAATTATTTAATAAAAAAATCCTTTTTTTAGGCGAGAAATGAACTTGATGAAAATTCTGAAACACTAATGACATAAAATGATTAACATTCATTAAACGTCAACATAAATAAGTAATGAAAGAAAAGAAATTGTGCAAATATTAACGAACTTACATATAGTTTCCTATCTCTGAAATTGAGCTTCGACTTGTGCTTCAAATGCATGCAAGTTTTCAATTACTGTAGGAATTGTAAATTGAAGAATCTGTCCGAAAACTCGTTTCCACGTATGTTATCACATCTTTTCGTGGTCAGCAATTGCGCATCATTGGAAAACCTTGAAGGTCTACTTAACACGAATATCTAAAGCAGTTCTTCCCGCAAACGGGAGAAGCTGACTTAAACTTGGTCTGATCTTCTTTTGACGAGACACTAAAAGTTTGAATTAAATTTAAAATAAAAGTAAGCATACGCAATCGTTTGTTCGATCCTTACTAATGATTTATTGTTAAGATAAAAATAATAACACCGACCAGTGATGGATGGAATGGAAAATCAGCAGATTTTTATCTCCTGTTTTTAAACTAAGAGAAAATCAAATAGATATTCATTTAGATATAACTTATGAATTGATTTAGAAAAAAAAAATCAATTACGATTATGATGTAACTAAAGGCATTTGAGTTAAAAAGAAATCATCATCTATAGTACTGATTTCTACATCAGAGGCTTCAGTATCTGATGATTCTGTATAAATAAAGGCATATGAGTAAAACAGGAAGGAGAAATAATCAAATTCATCATTACGCTAGCCTATTGTTTGATTATTTAAAATTTAAAAAAAAAATTCTTATCACTTATAATCTCAACTACTAAAAGCACAAAATATTGAAAATTAAAAAATTAAAAATAAAATAATACTTTTTAGGTAATTGTTTTATTTTTAATTTTTTTAATTTTCAATGTTTTGTGCTTTTAGTAGTTGAGATTATAAGTGATAAGAATTTTTTTTTTTATATTTTAAATAATCAAACAATAGGCTAGCGTAATGATGAATTTGATTATTTATAAGCACGTAAAAATTTTTATTAAAATTATTTCTTAATCATTTTTTGAAACTGTATTGTAGTTTCCTAACAACTGAAAAAATATTTAATGAAATAATGAAAATATGAAACTTGAATTTTGAAAATATGTGCTTCTGCCTTTCTTTTGAAAATTTACGTTAACTTAATCTATGTATGTATGTAGCAATTGTTTCTCTATTTGAAAAAGAAAAGTTGACAGTTATTACTGTTTTCAGCACATTTGTGTTTCTAATTAGAATTCTCAGATGGTTCGAGAAATTGTCAATTTATTAAACTTACTTGAGTCAAAGACCATAGTTCATCAATTTTTTATTTAAGTATTAAAGAATATATATGCTTTATACAACTTAAGAGTAAAGTTTCTTATAAAACTCATAGGCTAGATGCAGCCCAAAAACATCAATAAAATTTTTGTGCAGTACAGTTTTTTAAACCAAATGTGCAATGGGTGAACTGAGATTAAATATTTCAGATGCTATAGGACACAGAGCAGATGTTCCATTATTAAACGAATCTACTGTATTTTAGAAAAAAAGCGAAACAGATATTTAAATGAAATAAATTTTTATATCTTAATTGAAAATTGGCATGAAGATAAACAACTCTAAAATATTTTAACACCCTTATTGTTTGTGTGTGTTTTTTTTCTTTTATAGAAAAGAAAATAAACCTTTTCAATAACAAGCATATTAATAAGATATAAACTATAAAAAAATACCATTTAATACTGAAATATTATTCTCATATCTATATTTGATCAGAACTCATTCCAATCTTAATTTAAGTTTATAGTATTTTCTATTGATATTATTGGTTTAAAAAAAAAAAAATAGTATATATTGCAACATCCTTCTCGTAGAAACCCGAATCGTTCCCTGCTCCACCAATTTCTTTTTTTTAAAAATCTGCCAAATCTAGTCCATGACCTTCTGCCAAATCTCGTCCATTTGCTTTTAATGTAAGAGATAAACTTCAGAACCAACAGAAAGCCAATCATCTAGTGAAGATAAAAACAAATCAACATAGAATAATGTTCCCACAGAATACTCTTACTATTCAAAGCTGTAAAATGGAGTCTTTATTTGTTACACAGGATAGAATAGAATTTTCGTTCAGAAGAATACAAAAAACAAAAAAACATTCTTTTTCTTTAAGAATAAATAAATGCATAAAATAAATATCGCTCAATATCGAAATCTTTCATTCTGCAAATTTCCACAATTCTAGAAATTATAAATAAAAATTATTAATTCATACTATATAATGATAGCATTAATTATAGGCTATTATCTAAAAATGGTATCCGCAGAAATTTATTACAATTAATTTAGAAAATTCAAGTTTCCTACTTAAAATATAGAATTCTTTGGTCTTGTTATATAAGTGGATAAATATCTATGAATATAAGTTGTTTGTTTTATGGTTATATTGTTATTTTAGATTAAAGTAGCAATTATACCGGAAACATTACAATTAAATCAAACAAGAAATGAAATGCTACTCAGCTAAGATAGTTAACGTATCAAAAAAAAAAAAAAAGGCAAAAAAGGTCAGAATATAAGAAAATAACAGACATTATAATTTTTTTTTCAAATTATATTAGTACAGGAAATGTTTCAAGACAGTGTCGTGAAACAGAGCAAATGAACTTAAAGCTTCTTTTATTGATGAAAAAGAAGCTTTCGCTGAATTTAAGAGAATGTGATAATCCAACGTGCTTTTGGTGCACTTTCTTTCAATATTGAAAGTCAATGGCGCCTTTAGAATTGATCTAATTTCTAATGCAGTAATTTAGAAGACAAAAACAGAAACCATCGTCGTAAGTGTAGATACAGTCAGCACAAGAATGTTTTTTGGAAAGTTTTCTTTCTAATATAATCAGCTCTTTTAGCTTCAGTTAAAATTACTGCTAAAAAAACAGTAAGAAGTAGAACACCTTTAATGTTTAGAATTAACAATCAACTTAAAGAAATTACAGGACTTAATTACAGGATTAAAATTGAACTTAAAGACAGTTACACTTCTGAGAAAATCGGAACAAAAACAAGCAAAAGGTAAACATCCAGTCTTATAAATATATTCTTCTTTGATAAAATACAATACAATATTTCCATTAGCCTTTTTGCTAAGCTTTCACAAGTGTATTTGTTTATTCAAGAAAAGCCTTAAAAATTTAACTAGGTTTGTATGATCTTCCTGTATTGTATTAAGAATGTTATTTCATAAGACAATGCTGTTATCACTGTTGTTTCATAAGATGTTTTAAGTTGTTGATCCTGTTGTTTTATGTTTGCAGTAGGATCCGAACTTGAGAAAGATTAGCAAAAAGATTAATCAAAATATTGTATTGCACTTTATGAAAGTAGAAGAATATGTTAATAATATGAAGAGTTATTTATTTATTTATTGATATAGTCTTATGTATATAAAATAGATACTGTATCTATTTGACGTTAATAAAAATCGTCTTATTGACTTCCAGAATTTTTTTTTATTATTTCATTTCAGTAAGCGCAATTAAAATTAAGGATTTCTTAATTCTTCTAAAACTAAGTAACATTAAGAATCCTTTGCTTTGAAAAAAGAGAAAATTGTAAGTGATGCCAAATTTTGAATTCTAAGTGGAAAGATCTCGTATCAATGGTTTTTCTGTTCCAGAATGAATGGAGAGCAAGTTAAACTTTCATCTTCATTGGTCAATTAGTTGCTATGTATGATCTAAAGGCAATAAAAGGCAATGCATTAAGTGGATTTCGAAACGAAGCTGTGGGCCCAGTTATTCAAAAATCAATAAAGAAATTTTAATCACTAACATCCATTGAACACTAAATTTCAACTTTATAAGGTATATAGTTTCGAATTAAAAAATGATTCTAAGATTAGCGTAAAATGTTGATTTATTTCTACCTCCTTATGTAATACATCTCAAAAAACATTCAGAAATTTAATAAGCCTATGACTAACTTTTTAGCCTGACAGAATAAAATTTCTTGAGTATTACTGCAGTTCGAGCCTTAATAGAACTTTAATTTACATTTTTTAAATCCCTAATTACTTTTATTACGAACCAGAATTTATCAAAGTCAATATAGTTCTTATTTAAAATGTCGACCAATTAAATTTCAGGTTTTAGAATGAATAGCTTTTGTTAACCATAAAGCAGACTTATTTCGAATTAAATTGAATTCGGTTTTAACTTTTTTATGTATTAAATATATTAAGAGCTGTAGCAGATTTCTTTTTTATTAAAGTAATCTTTTAAGTCAAGTGGATGAAAATAGCAAAAAAAATTGAAATCTTCCAGAACCTAAATAAATTGCTTGAGATGCAAGTAAGTGAGTTTATTTAATTGATTTAGCATTGAAAGACAAAAACTTTATTTTTTTTTAAAGTTTTGTAGCCTTTCTTTCTTTTTTTCTTGTAACTTTACTATTGTTTTGTCTTACTTCTGGACTCATCTTTATTAGTTAAAGCTAAAGTAAAATGACAGTATTACTAAAATCAACTAAATTCCAATTTAATTACTACAAAATAAAAATATTGTGATTAAAAATGAAAGAGAAAGAAAACTTATTAAAACTCGATGATATTTAATGACGTACGTTCATTGTTTAATTTGTCAAATTATCCAGAAAATGGAAATCTTGCATAATTGTCTTTAAAAGATTAAATTACTGCTAAGAAAAGGCCAACCAATAGGTCCTATGTTAAATTTATTTATTTAGCAGATTTCTTTTTTTTTTATAATTAACTTTGTATTTTTGATTACTTTCTTAATTGCAAAATAAGATATTTATAAATCAATAATGGATATATCTTGTGCAATGCTTCAGTATCCTTATCTGATTTCTGCTCAGAATTTCACATTGAATTCTGTTTTGGAAGTATACAATGCTGCCATTTCATGCACAGACCAACTGTTTGATCTTGTTGTGGAACCCCCATTTTTCATCGCCTACATTTTTCATTTTTCCAACTTTTCGTCAGAAACTATCACAATTTCACAGATATTCGAGTAATCGTTTGTCAAAAATTCGAGGAAACCAGCGGTTGGCGGTGCTTCCATTCACGAAGAAACAAAACGCCCAATCTGGATTGGGATGCAGAACCAAATGTTTCTATTTTAGTTGGTTGCTTGAAAATTCGAATTAGCTTCTTTTTTTTCCCCACCAACGACTGGTTGCAGATATCTTTTCTTTTTTTTTTTCCAGAAAGTTAGCGTTAACTTGTTCGGATCGACATCTTCCAACATTCCTGTGCAAATCGAAAACTTGTTTCCAAGTTAATTCTATTGGAAAATCGAGCATTTCCATGTGTATTTTCACATTGGCTTGCATGGTAATGATAAACTCTCCTTCCCCCTTTTTCAATGACGACTGGTCTTGTCGTGCCAAAAATCAGTAGCTGGGGACAGGGGAGAGGGACTGCTACCTGCAAAGAAAAGGTCCAATTGTCCTTTTCCGATTGTAAGACCGTCGGCTGATGTGCAGAGCAGTCGCCCGTCTTTGTGGTCGCAAGTGCATTTCTTCCACCTGGCGCTGCTGGATCGCTCCGAACTCTAACCAAAGCGTTCTACCAAATAACACGCGTTACGATCGTAAAATCACAATGTAGTAAACAAGGGCGAACGGGGTACACAGCCAACCAAACTCATTGGTTTGAAGCCTCTTTGTTTTTCCTCCCAAAAAGTCTTCGGTTTCCATCCGTGCTGCATGAAGTTGGTTGTCTGTAATATCAAACTTCTTTTTTCCCGTACATCAACCAAGAAATATTTCTTGCCGCCAACATTTCTTTTTCTTTTCTTTCTTGTATTTTTTAACGAAATTTTCCTTTAGTTTCAGTTGATGAAATTTTTTTTAAAAATGGATTATAAATGTAAATCTAAAGCTCTACCATTTTCGATAAACGAAATCTACAATTTGAAAGAAATTATAGAATACTAACTTTTATTATCGTTTTCATTCATTGTAAAACAATCAATTAACTGTATTGTACATCTGATCACTTTTAAGAATAATAATGTAAATTCTTTTACATCGTCTCTAAAAATTCTGTCTTAAATAAGCTCTTGAATAACAGTTGGAATGTATATGTCATTAACTGTATATCTTTCTTTTATCTGATTCTGTCCATCTAAACTTAAGACAGTCACAGCATCTTCCTTAAGTCCATCGAACACTTGGACTCTCGGTCTCGTGAAAACAAAGTCAAATAAATTCTTGAAAGAATTGGAATCTAGGCTTGATGTCAATCTACAGTTTCCAAATGGATCTTTCAGGAACCAGGTTAGGAATTCCTTACTCTACCAATTGTCTTGAAGTTATATACCTAAAGTAAAAATGAAGTAAAGAAGATATTTTGATTAACTTATAGTTAATTGATTTTTTAATCAATTGCTACGTTTTCTTTTCTTTTGAGAATCAAAAGATCATTTAATAATTTCAAGAATTGATTAGCACTTACAATTTTCGAGATTTACTTAGTTTTGACTTGCTCTGTTTCTTTGCTTTTTTTTTTTTTTATTTGACTAATATAAATAACATCTGTAAAATCTTCGTAAAAACTCTGTACAGAACTAAGATTTCAAGATTTTTTTTTATAGAAACTTTTTTAAAAATTGATAGGAGCAATTTAATTGCTTAGCAACAAACACCAACAGTTTCATTATCATTCTATAGCATATCAATAAATTGAAAACAACTCACTTCACTTGAATCTAAAATAAAGTTGTTGATTATTGTTGATTATTGACTAGCAGAAATAGTTAAGTCCCTTAAATTCAATAAAAATAATAATCAATAGCTATCTATTGTCCTCTAACTAACCAAAGAACAGCACCTGTTTTGCCACCTTGCTGAAGAGATTTCTGGAACTACTCTAACAAAACTTTTCAAAAGCTTAGCTTGATGGATAAATTGTTCTGAATGAAACTCTGAATATATTTAAAGATAGATTTATAATTTCTTTTAATTTTTCTTCATTTTAGAATTTATATTTCCTTGTTACTTCCTTTACAAAAATTCGGAATTAAGAGATTCAATAACTCGGAAGAAATATAGATAAAAAAATAAAGAAAGGGAATTCTGATTTGAGATGTAGAATTTACAGTTCAGAATGATTCAAAAATTAGAAATTTTCAAAATTTAAAGATAACTGGAAGAGCAAAAGAAATAGAATAATTCAAAAGATTCAGAATAGGTAGTAAATTTAAAGATAAGTCAGCTTTGCTTTGAAGATTATGACAATTAATTTATATGAATAAAATTAATTTTATAATTTTTAAATCTTACCATTGGAAAACAGTTAATTCATTTATTTGTTGTAAGACACCTGCAGTTAATAATTAGTGAACTTAACTTATTTTTGCTGTTACAGGACTGTTGAAATTTCAGATATAATAATTTCTTCCTTTATAATTATAATGAATAATCACATGTGATCTTGAAGAAAGGAATGCGGGGTATTGACCTTAATGTAGGTGTTGTAAGATAAATTACTCAAAACTATTATTAGTTTTTTTTTATTATTATTATTTTATATTCCGTAAAAGTGTTAAAGAATCAAATATTACCGCAAGAAAATAGGCAATGTAAACTTAAAAGATATTAAATGAATATGAATCTAAAGAAGACAAAATATTAAAAAAAAAATTCATTGTGAATTGCAGAATTACTGAAATGTTAATGTCAGTTTGTCATCAATGGAAAATAATACACTTTCTTAGGAACTTTCTGGATTTTCCCGAAAGTTTGTAAACAATAAAAGTTGATTTGTGTCTTTGTGGAAGACATTATTTCAAAACATTCTACTTTTTACATTCATATCGTGCAAAGACAGACTCTGTAACAATGATGCAAAAGCTCTTCGGCGTAATATTAAAATTCCTATCTTCCAGTAGAAAGACCACTAGTGAAACCTATGGAAGAAAACAATTCAAAACAACGACTCCTCACCACTGTAGCAAACATAAACAGTGGTTTACTGGACAATGTATAATAACAATTGGTATTAAGACGCCAAATACTTGATATTTTAATATGGCATGATAGCGTTTCTATATTGACTGGACTGTTAAGACATCATTTCAACCTTTCAGAATAAATCTCCCAATTGTTGCTTCTCAAATTATTGTAGACATCGTTTGTACTTCATTATCAACATACTACACTACCTCCATCCTTTGAAAAAAACTTGTATAAGATTAATCAAATTTATATCTTGAGACTATTGCTTGATGGTTAAGTATATGGTTGGTTGAAACTTTTCCATCATATTAACTATATATTTGATTACCTTCATTACGAATGGTACACATCACTAATAGAAACCTAATAAAAGCATAAGCTTTCATATTCACCATAGCTTCCCCACATCTTTTACAATTTTACCAGAAAAAACAGCAGACTAAGACACTTGAATTGGAGAGTCATGTTATTTGAAATATTATTAAGTTGTGCTGCTTTTCTAATGACACTCTATGTTTCAAAATATAGAGTAAAAAGATGAAAAGTTACTTGCATTAAAAAAGAAAAAGAAAGATTTTTGGATAGAAACTAAAAACAAATTCCGAAATTCAGGTTTACAAATAATTTTTTATTAGCATAATTCAAAGAATTGAATAGGATATTAAAGAAACAAAGGAAAAATGACCAGACAGGAAATTCTTCCACTCTGACAATGAATAGTTGGTGATTCCCACAAAATACCTTTATTTTTCTTATAAAAAAAGAGAAAAGCGTGCCGTGATGATGCTTGCTAAGCATTTTTGTATTCTTTATCCGGCATTGTTATCAAACTAAACAATGACTTTATCACGCAAAACCAGAAAGAAAAAAAAATTCTGCTTTTCCATTGACAAAGGTAACAAGCATTTTCAAAAAAAATTTCAATAATCATAAACTTTTTATGTTTGTTGTGGAGTTACTGTTCTCATGCTTTAGGTTACTTCTACTGAAATTTTGTTAAAGATATCAAAAATTATTAATAATCTGCTAATGGGCTTTCCTAGGTAAGACAAAGACCTTGCATAATGTGATGGTTGCAGTGTTACTGGCACATTCACTCTTTTGTTATATGTTATATACTTGGTTGTATTACATTCTTTGCTATTGTATATTTTCCATTTACACATTAATAATAGTCATAACTCATAATATAAGCATTGTAAAAAAGATCATCGGAAGCGCAGTGGTGCCTCATCAGAAGATATTTGTTGACATGCTTTCCATATATAATGTTTAATATAAAGAAGCTTAGAAATTTGATTGATTTTAAAACAAAATGAAAGCAATGGATTTTTATTTTTTGTTTTTTTGAATAATTTTGTCTTGAATTTCGTTTCCAAAAAGCGTCAGTTTTGAATGACTTGACTAATGACCACATTTTATCCAATAAAAATAATTGAGATCTGAAATGATTACATATGTAAATATGGTATAGTCATTTTTGAAATACAAACAACAGAAAATAATAATTGAAAATGACAAATGAGACGTTACTGAAGTATATCTAATTATGAAATAGATTACTTGATGTATTGAATTAATCATTGTAAACAAGAACTTACCTATGCGTTATTTTTCCCCTGTCAATAATCGAAGAAGGTGAGTAATAAAATAAATAAAAGCAATAGTTCAATTGGATATAGAACTTCTGTTGGATAAATTAGCGATTGCGGAACTACGATTAACTTCTGTTGTAAATATAAACTGCAAAAGGAAACGACCACTGACAAACAAACATTGTCAAAGGCATATAGTTTGTAAATCGTTTGCTAAATAAGGGCTGCTATAAATATCGCAGATCTTTAGTCAGTTGACGTTTAATTGTTACCCGAACGTATTGTCTGGGCTTGAAAATGTGCCAAGTTTCTTTGTGTTTGGAATCACTCGGCGAGTGGAGCAAATTCTAAAATTCGTAAACCTACAATTCAGACAATGTCACAAGATGTAAAACCATCTTCGAATTTTAACAAAAAGAATAGGACGGTTATTTTGGGAATTTTTTAGGTTTCACATATTTTTTCTGTTTCTAATTAGTTTAATTTTCAGCAGTAATTCAAAGTGATTCGATGCATCTAGTTTTAATCGTGTTAGAAAGCAGTAAACAATATTATTTTTCTCCATTTGGTCATTTTGGAAATAAAAAGTTAGATTTTTAAGAAATGTTTAGAAATTAGAAGAAAATAAAATCTAATAATAAGCTTTTCGCTTATGCTGTTGTTTTCATTTTCATATCGTTAATAGCTATCTATCGGTTAAAGTAGACATTAGAAATAAATTCAAAATTGATTCTAATTATAAAAAAAAAAAATCAGAAATAAGTTAAGAACAATGGTGATACTCTTTATTTTCACTATAACTATTTGCTGAATTTAAAGCTTTGTAGTTGGGGCAATCTCCAAAAAGAGGAGTTAAATTTTCAAGGCTTATTAAGAGTTTTTTTTTTTTTTTTAAATTAATATACAGAAAGGGGTTACTGCGAATTTCTTCACTGTTTTAGAAGGCGGCCACATCTTATAATATTATCAAAATGGTTTAATATCACCAACAAAGAAGAGATATTGATATGTTTAATTATTTTTGCCAATTTTATGAGTGCCATCCATGTAGAAATGTTTTAGAAATCCATTAGAAATGTATATAACTTACATAAGTTTTTATTAACTTAGAGAAACTTATGTAACTATAAGAATCATGTTTTAGAATCTTTTTTTTTTTTCTGAATTGCAGATGGAAACATGTGGCAGTCGAAGATTGAAAACAACAGGAAAGATGTAGTCCAGACATAATCGATCGGTCAGGTAATGTCCAAATAAGGCAAATATTTATTTTTGGTGCAATTCTTAGTTGAAATGATAATCTGTGAGGAAAAATAAACACAGCCAAAAGAAAGAATAATAGAAACTAATTATTGTTACATTTTCTCACAGTTACCAGAATTGTTGCTCAAAAAGAAAAGCGCATTTATTTGATAAGCAGAATTTTTGAACGTTTACAAAAACAACGAACAAGTTTAATACAGAATATAATATCGAACAGATAAGAACAAGTCATTTTAAGTAAGTTTCCAAAGAAAGAACTTCATGATCTTCTTATCCATAGCAGAAAAATAAGTTTTTATTGAACATCTCCAGTTAGAACAAAAGAAATACGTTACATAAAAGAACATCAGAGATTTGATGTATTTAGTTAACTGTTCGGAAAATATATTCGTAAATTGGAAAGTCATTTAAAGATTTAAATATAATCGAAATCTGTAGGTCCTAACATTTAAAAAAACTCTATTTACTTTTACAATAAAGAAATTTCAATGAAGTTTTTCTTTGTCTTGTGCAAAAAAAAAAATACTTTGGTTTATAAATAAATGTATGTAACCTATATATCATTAAAAATTATATATGGTATGTATGTAAGTATTAATCTGTATAATATAATATACATACTGTAACAAAATTTTCTTGAATATCTTGATTAAATTAAAAAGACAAGTCATTCTACTTGTAATTTGATAGAAACAACGTAGCAGTTCATTTATATTGCCTTAAAGTAATGCAAAAAGCTACTGTTAAAAAAAAATTAAAGCTGTTTTTTTTATTGTAATAGGTTTTTTTTGTTATGTTTTTGCTCATTATTAAGAGCTACTATAAATGTTAGATAAAATTTATTATGCCCTTTTGCAATTTATTTTTTATATTGCGTGTATGCATTTATTCTATTCCCCAATTGAATTACACCCTTTCATCCTACTCCTATTTTTTGTTTACCAATAGACAACATTAATTAATATTCTTTACACAGATGTAATTAAAAAAAAAATAATTAGAAGAAAGTGACTAGTAATCTTAGTTTATTTTTCTATCAATAGGTATTTTTAAAAAAAAATCTAAATTTAAATTTTGTATTCACTAATTCATAAATACATTTATTTCCATATATTAATCTACGCATGCGTCAAACAAATGATTTTTGAGTTTCAGCCTATCTTTCGAAAAACAACTAGAAAGTACAGTTTTAAACAATACACTGGTCTCCTTATTCTATTCTACTCTATTTCGATTAATTTTGTGCATAATATCGCTTTTGAAAGATTTTTTTAATATATTAAATAAAAATTACCTGAAGCTAAACCTGTTTGAGATTGATACTCCTCTTGGCACTATCAAATTTTATTTTATTACTCCTGTACGGTTTTACAGTTTAAATCCCGTTAGGAACCAAGTCAATAAATGCTGCTCGGTTATTTTTGGATTATATAAATATTTATATGTTAGTTATTATTTTATAACTAATGATAAGGACTTTTTTAGGAACCTGAATTTAGTATTTTATAATGACTACAGTTAGAACAGATTGAATTTTTCATGATATTACAAATAGAAAATAAATACTTTAATGACTAATATCTAAAAATATCCAATAATAATAATAATATTTAAAGAAGCACAAAGAGGAGGGGAGAGGCTTTCTAATATATTTCTTTCTACGTTAAGAAGAGACCAGGATTGTTAATTTTTTTTTACTTATTTGTGGAGATTTTTTACAATTGTATTTACTTATAAGTAAATATAACTTGTATTTACTTATAAATTTCTATTTACTTTCGATCCCAAATTTTGAAATCATAATTTTTTAGTTACCAATTAGAGCTTGAGTGCTGATTAGGGAGGAGAAAATTCCCCTCCGGGGTTGAATCGCTTAAACGACCCCTGCTAGCTACTGCTTATTTCTATAATGTTTTTGGAAATTTCAGATCCCTTAGGAATAATTAATTCTCAACAGCACGAGCGTTTTTACTTTTAATATTCTTATAAGTAATTAAGATACT
Organism: Thereuonema tuberculata; assembly: GCA_023159025.1. NCBI lineage: Eukaryota > Metazoa > Arthropoda > Chilopoda > Scutigeromorpha > Scutigeridae > Thereuonema > Thereuonema tuberculata. The sequence continues at coordinate 165,046,386 of JAFIDM010012231.1, forward strand.
GGCACTAATATTTTACACGCTTTTTTTTTTTTTCTAAAAAATTTTTGTTATTTTTTTTTAGGTGAATTTATTCTAAATTTAAATTTACTAAATTCAAAATTTAAAAACATTCTACTTTTTTTATAATAATTTCACATTATCCTTACAATTACAAAAAAAAAAAAAAGATAATTTTTGGAATATAAATCAATAGGATATAAATAAATTACAAATTTGAAATCTTAAATATTTATTCAGATTTTTCGAAATCATTCTATATAAGGAAACCCAACAAGGCATTTGGTGTAGGCTAGTTATCCTAATGTTATCTTGTATTATTGAACTTGAATTGTCTTGATCACCAAGTTCACTTACGTTAATTAATTCAGTTTAAGCACTTTTTTTCAAGAGCTAAGAGTTAGATAAAAGCTATACTGCTCCTTAATTTTAAATTCGAATAATCTAACAAAAGTAATTTAATGAAATTTAAAAATCAATTCAATATATTTATTCTGCAATTGCAAAAGTCTTTCTTTTGTAATTAGGAAATTATTAATTTACAAATTTAGTATATAATTATTGTGGGATTACCTAAAAAAAATTATAATTTTCAACTAGACAGGTTAAGTGTACCTAAATTCAATCCTAATTTCTTGAAATTCATAAACAGGAATCAAATCTGACATTAGAATGAAAATTATATAAAAAAAATAAAAAATACATATTTGACATTAGAAAAGATGAAAGAGAACTGAAATCATTCAATCAACAGGATCCTGGGTCATTAACTAAAAACAAACAAACAATAAACTCATCTCAGGCAAGTACTCATAAACTAAATTCTTTTTTTTTTAAGCCTTTATTTATTCAAACAAACTTTATCTGTGTAAGGAGAGAGTAAAAGACCTTCAGATTTTTTTTTCTTAAATAAATCAATCGACCGCCAATTTAATCAAAACAATCTTACTTCAAATCAAAATTTACAAAGCTGTATTGTAATTAATAACCTCTATTACTATGATTACAAAAATATTAATTTGCAGTGACTTCTTTTTTTTTTCTTTTTTTCAATTTTCTTTTCCTGAAAACTATATTTTGATATAAACTGTAAGATTGTCCTTCCAAAAGGTAACTAACCGTACATTTTGAAGTGATTCGATATACATAGGCCTAAGCGAAATTTTGAATTCATTGATTGTTTTTGTTTGCACTTGAGATTTTTAAGAGATTTTTTTCTGCGTTTTTCTCTTTATTAATTATATATATTTTTCACTTCAATGTAGAAATTATTTGAAAATAAATTTTCTAATTTAAAGTTTACAGAAATAACAATAAAAACAAAGAAGTATTTCAGATATATTTTAAAACATCTTTCGGTTTAAAAAATTCCGTATTTTTTATTTTATTTTATTTTATTTTCTTACCTATGCATTTTTTATTATTTTTTTTTAATTAATAAGTTTTTATTTGGATTTCAATCTATTTTACATAGATTTATTGTTTTCTTTTACTAAAGATCAGATCATTACGGACTCAGCATTTCTTTCTTCTTCTTCTTTATTTAATTTATTCCAAGTAATTAAATTGCCATGGTTTTACGTAGGAACATAAAACGGATTATGTTTTATGCCGTTACTACCCTTCCTGCAGAAGAGATGTTTTTTCTTCTTCCTTTTCGAATGAATAGCAAACGTCATTGTAATATGTCAAGCCGAAATGGCCTCTACAAATACTTACTATCCTAAACATTTCCGCACATGCGTGAAAGAGTGCGAAGGTTACTTTAATATAGGCTATCACTTAACCAAAAATAGATTATCAACCCTGAATGACGAATCAAGAGTGTGGTTTCGTAGCTTGTTATTACAACAGTTGGAGATCCAGGTTCAAGTAGTCATATCAATGGTTCTTGTCTATTTCAACTATTACCCTTACAAGAGGTTTTCTTTGCCTTTTTTTTTAGCATTGGGATACATAAAACGTATTTTTACTGCTTGTGTGGTTCCGCTTAATAGTTCCCAATACGACTTGTTTAGCACTATACTGCGAATATTCGTCGAATTTAAATTAAACTGAGTTCTCGTGCAATTTATAGGCTATCAGTAGATATAAATGTCAAAATTACGACCACGACGGTGCTAAAAGTGGGTATATATTACCGGGCGCGAAGTCGTCGCTGCATTAAGTGCATGACTCGGCCCCAGTAACCGTTACGGGACTCGCCCTAGCTCTCGGATTGCCTGATGGATCGTAGTCAGAGACGGAATAGCCCTGTTTCGATGGCGGATGGTTGTTTCTCACTAAAACCGAATGTGTGCCATAGGATATGCGCGGCGCTCTGCCACAGCGCTCCGCGGCGAACAAAGACAGAGGACACGTGACGAGTCAAGGCGCCATGGTGCTCTCTCGCCTGATCAATGCAAAGCTGGCTGGCTGCGGCCATTACAAAAGGTAGGCCTAAAAATAATAATGTAAACATTTGTCTCGATATGATACCTAATGCACGTTTCTTGTCAAAAAGCACGTTTGTTGGAAGGTCGTTGAGCGCGTTCTCTCTTGGCTAGCTTTCCTTTGGTAAAAACCGCGACAGCGCCATTGGCGTTTGACCGCGTGCCTTCCATGGCAGCACCCCCATTGCTCGCGCTCGGACCTCTGCGCAATTCCCGACCAGCCGAGCGCTTCCGAAGTTCGTCGCCCTGCATGCATTAGCAGCATTAAAACGTAGTGCGGATCGCAGCAGCTAATGGCACATTTTAAGCGAAAACCAGCGTCTCATTAGAAAGCAAATCACAAAGTCAATCGATGGATTTGTTTAACTTTTCTTGTGTATTTTTCCACTGGTGCAGAGTTTCAATGCGTTTGGCTTATCAAAACTTCACGCCGCCTCGGCTGCTAGTCGAAGTTCAGTAGCAGTGACAGTCATAATGGATGCTAGGCTTTGACGCTAGAACAAGGCAAATTCATTGTTAAATATATGTTTCCGGATATTCTGAATAACTGAATTCCTGAAATTTTGCCTTAATATATTAGTTTTCTTTTCTCAAAATAAAACTGTTAAATCGAACGGATAATGAATTTCGATCCGATTTCAATCTCAGCTTTTTTTATTTTCATTTTCCATCAGTATTTGCTTTTAAAAGAGATTATTATTATTTCAAAGTTACAGCAATTAATAGGAAAAATCATGAACTACGTGATATATCAAACTATATCATGGCGCATAATGACGCAAATATAAGAGAACCCTTTTAACCCTAACCAATCTGACAGCTCTTGGTTCTTTCTTTATTTATCTTCCTTTTTATTAGCATTAATTCTATTGTATCATCAGCATTTTAAAAAGGGTGTTACTATTTAGACCGAAAACAGTATTTTTTTTTAAAAAAAAAAGTGCAAATTTTAATATCTGACATTTACACTACATTGAAATTCTAGTGAACCAAAGGACTCTTATTTTAGGGAAACTCGAACATTATATTTATTCTAAGGAAATGTAGATTATAAAATGAATCGTTTTCTTATTTAAATAAAAATAAATAAAATTAATATGCGTAGTTTAACTTGAAATTTACAATCACTTCATTGTTATCTTAAGAATAATAATGGCTGTTATGGGATTAAGAATTGTAAATTAACATTAAGAATAATAAATGTTATTATTCGTTAATTTTTTTTTTTTATAATAGTACTATTTCAAAAGTTTCTTTTATATCTTTAAAACTTTTTACAAAAGGAGAAAACAATTCATTGACACCATAGTTAAAATTGCTTAAATTAAATTACAAAATCAGAAAAAAATTACAACTGTATATTTTTAAATGTTTAAATAAATTTCGAAAAGATCTTTCTGTTCTCAGATTATTTTTTTCTTAATTTTAATGTGATATTATTCAATTGATTAGATTGTGAGAAATTTTGTGTTTAAAGAGAAAGTATACATAATATTAACGAAAAATATATTCAGTATCCATGTCCATATTACTATAATGAGAAAGGTCAAGGGCTCTACAAAATACTAATAAAGTTTATATTATATATATTGAATATCTTATTTAAATCATAATTATTTTAAATGATTAAAATTTTTCATTCTATTAAAGGACCAAATATTAACTAGGCCTTTCTTTTGTAAAGTACTTGACATTTCTTATTATAATAAGAATACAAATTGTTTATTATAAATTTTGATGAGATGTAGTGTAGTGAAAAGCCGTCATATCATTTTTATTTTGTATACTTTAAACATCTTTTTATTTTGAAAGTCATTTCTATAATATTCTTATTTTTCATTTAGCAGTTTCTCTTCAATTTTATGCTTTAAATAATTTTAAGAAATGCCACCATATGACATAATAGCGCTTCAGCTTAATAGAATTATTTACCTGTCCTCCACTAGATTGGGTCACACGAGTTGGTGGTCATAGTAACTTTGATGTTCTGTTTACGTTGGGGAACTTCATTGACGAAATTTTACAGACTGCTATTTCAATTTTATGAGTCATTTCAGTTGGCCGCAAAGAGTTTTCTTAGCATAGATTGACTGGAAACGGAGTGGTAATGGTTCGTAATTGGTGCTGGGATGGCTTGTCATTGAAGTGCCTCTCCGCCTATTTTTGGTACCAGGGCACCATTTCACAAGGAGACCATCATGAAGTCACATGATGATCCTCCAGCAGAGACACACACACGCAAGGTTAACGCAAAAGAGTTTAAGCGGTTTGCGGAAGATGCAATCACTCCGACTCGAGACTTAGAAAAATCTCAGATAATTGTCGACTGGGATTTGTCGTAATTACTATTCAGTAAACCCTTATTAGACATTCTTTAAACTGTGGCCACTAAAGCACCTGCAATTTATATATTTTCAATACTTCAAAAGAAGAAAACAAACTATCTTTTTCAACATAAAAGCATCCTTAAAGCTTTAAAATATTTTTGTTAAAGTTATCTTAATATGAAACAAAGTTAACTTGTTATTTTGAATTTCAGAATATTATTTGTATTTGCTGTAAAATTATAATTTAACATCTAATTATTTTTTTAATTTTTAAGAAAATTAAAAAAATGCAACTAAGTTAAAACAGGAATTCGTTGCTTTGGAAAATCACAACGATAACAATTTGTATTAGTAATGTTTTTATTACATATTGTCAACAAAACATCTTGCTGAAATAAAAAAAAATATTCTGCTAATTGCATTTAATTTATGGATGTATTTTACAGCATATTTATTGATATTTATTAATACATATTGAATTTACAAATAGGCATTTTATTATTTTCGTATCTTTTTTTTTTTTCAGCTTCAGCTGCTTTAAACTGATATCTTCGTAAAAAGTTTCTCCTTATTATCATTTAAAACGTTAGTTTACGTTTTCTACTTATTATTTTTACTACTGTATTTACGAATCTTAAATAGAAAATAATGAGAGAGAAACAAATTTCAGAAAGCCTCCAATTTACTAATTTTGGTTGTTCATTTTTTTTTACCTAAATTTGTAAATTACATTTTATTTCAATTAAAGTTGTTCTATTTCCCAGTTCTACTCAAAACAGCATAAAAACTTTGACGCAGCCGTCTAGCTTTAAACTTAGCATTCCTTTTCCTACAGCGCTTTTGTAATGCTTTCCGAAAGCCTGATCTAATATCTAGGATTCACATCCGAAATGTTATGAAACACACAGTTCAGTTCTCGTGGATCGCAGTAGTTTTGAAAATACAGCTTTTTTTTTTCCCCCAGTTGTTTTTCTATTGTGTTTTCGTCTCATTGCATTTCCGCTTCACTGAATCTAAACGAGTGAAACTGAAAGTTGTAACTGAAACACGACGTGTCTGTGGTAAACACTGAAGAAAAAACTTCGCCTGTTTTGTTGTTTGTTTGATTTCAGCTGAATTTTTTTTTTCTCCAATAAAGAATTATGAGAATTTTTTTCTCAAGTTTTATTCAATTTCTATTTTTAATCTTTGTTGCTTGAAAGGCTTAACTGAAAATTTTCATTAAGACTTCTTTTTAATAAATGAATTACTTTTGGATTCCTGAAATTACTGCAACTATGGGAAGTGAAATTTTTCTTGAATATAAAGTAATTGGCATTTTTAATTTTTTAAATATATTTGCCTCAATATTAACAGCCACATGTTAGTGTACATATTTTATTAATTTTTTCTGTAATGACTTAATAAACAGTGTTAAAAGCGATAATAATAATAATAAGCTGTCTGATTTTCCTAAACAAATAAATATTATTAGGCATTCTGTAATTTGATGAAGATATAAAGAATTGATTTACCTTTTTTTATAGTAAATAGTAGAATACTTTTCTACTTAAACTACCAGTCATTTTGAGTTGTTTATTTACACTGAATAATATAAATTTTCATTTCTTATTATTCTTATTGAATTTGTTTTTTACCAAGATTATGTCTTTCATTTTGATTACAATTGGTATTTTTAATTTTAATCATAAACTATCTTCTAAGTTTTCTATTATTTTTATTAACTATTGTTAGTCACGTAGTAATAGTCTACTATTTATTATTCTTGTAAACTAAAGTAGGCTTGTCTTGACTATCGATTGATGAATCTTAAGTTATAATTTTTCAATTTTATCATTTGGAATGACAAAAATAATAAAAAAATATTATCAAATCATAGATAAAAACTAAAATTTTCTTTTCCATTTACAACACTTTAAGAAATAAAAGTAATAACTCCTGATGAAATAATTCCATAGTTAATTTGGGACTATTAAATACTATCTTTCTGTATTTAATTATTAATTAAGAAATCCAATATTTTATTGAGATGATTAATTCTTCAAGGTGATTAATTTTTCAGTCCTTGTAACAGCTATGCTAATGGGAAAACGAATTGCGTCAAGTAAATTAAAAACCAATTTTATATTTAAATGAAATATAATAACAATGGCAATGATTAAGAAGATAGATAAAACTCTTTAGAATTAAAATTAATTACATAGTTGTAGCTTCCCTGGAATTCTTAATGGAAAAATTAATTTTATTAATAAAAAGAAAATATTTGGTGGCATGTGAAGAATGATTTCCAATTGCTAGACATCCAAACATGTCTTCTAAATTGAGCTTTGAAGCGGCCGAGGGCTAAGAGTTTTCCTTACAGATTCCTTGTCTAATTATATATCATCATCAAGAAAGGCATTGCTCAAACTCTATTCCCACTGAGATTTTATCTGCTTCCCAAGCATTTAGAAAAATCTATAATGTTAAGATAATGCAGAAATCTGACTAGAAAAATAAAGTTGACATTTTGTGCTTAATATATTGGTTAATAAAGTAGAATTCAGTATTTTTCGTAATTCTCCTTATCACATATATTTGTAAAAACAATCGAGGTAGTAATTAACAAGTAAATCTTTTAATTATTGCAATATCGTCAATTTTCAAACTCCACTGTTTCCTTAACTTACTCTTCAATCGTAAATACTCTACCTTCCCTCCTATTTTCTTTCATTCTTTGCTAATTTTTATTCATTTTATTTTATAAATAGCCACTTTCTTTCTAATTTGGCATACGAAAATTTCTTAATTTTATTTGGTTGCCGTCTTAAATAACGATGTTCTGAGTTTCAAACTAATCAGAAATAGTTTCGTATTTCAATGAAAGTTAAAACGTCCGCTAGATGGCGCAAGGTGAAAATAGCAATTGACAGGAGAGCGAAGGAAAATAATTTTAACTTTCGTATATGTTTACATGAGCTTTCAAATCCAAATTACGGATCAAGTTATTTGATGTTATTTTATATTAACGAATGTTTTATTTGCTATTTGAAGCTTATCGATCAAACTTTATTTGATTGTAGCATTCGAAATCCCTTCCAAAAATTTGAATGGTTTCAGTTATCGAATTGATAGAATATTTGACAAAATAGAAATAAATTGATTTTGTTTAAATACATTTTGGTTTAATAAATGATAATTTACTAATTCTAGGTATTGCTTTATCGCTTTACTTAAATAATTAAAAGAATTTCTTTTAATAAAAAGATATTATTAAAAAAAACATTTTTTCACAAATTTAATGCCAGATTTTAGCTCAAATTTTTTTGAAAAAGTTAAATATTCGAGCTAATTATTATCCTCAGAAATTTCGCCTTATTTAAAATTGCCTTCCTTTATTAATTTATGAAATTACAATTACTTACTTTACAATTACTTAATAGCATGATAATATTTGGCAAAAATTACTTTTAATGTTGCATATTTTAACTTCTATATTTGATATTAAATTCAGTTTATTTTAATTTACATAAAGCTTTTCAAAAAAAAAAAAAAAAATTCCTGAAAAGCTTTAGGAAAATGTTTATTGTAATAGTATTTATTTTCAATATTAATTAAAAATTAACTCTTAATAAAGATCATCTCTTAATTAAAATTAAAAGTTCATGGAATAAATTTATTTAAAATAAAATTTAAAGATTTATTTAACTAAAAAAGTTAAATAAACTGGAATGTTTGTTTCAAGAGAATAGGCCTCCTTTTCCTTAGCTTTTTTTTTTAACTAACTAATACTTCTTATTTAGTTTTTAAAAAATTAGTTTATAATAAAAGTTATTCAATTATTCCTTAAAATCTATAAAAAATTAGCAAAAAGAAAGTGTAAAAATGATTATTAGACATTAATTGTATTACTACAAACTCCAGGAAGTGATTTATTCATTTTTTTCATTTGTTTTCCTCTTGTAGATAAAGAGTAAAAATTAAAAAAAAAAAAAAAAAAAATCTTTTCTAAAAATTCCAAAACAATAAAGATTTTTTTAGTTGTTTTTTCTTTTTAAAAAAAATTAGTAGCAAGAACATTTTCTTTATTTTAAAAAGTGTTTTGATACATACAATTATTTAAATTTAGATTATTAAAGAAAAAAATTCCGAAATTAATTAAACAAATTCACAAGTTAATTTCATTTTGATCAGGCCAAAAAAGCTAATATTTGCTCAAATTCTTATTCTTTCTCTAACAAATCTGAATGATAAATTTATAAAAATCTTATTTTATTATTTAGCAGTTTTTATCTGCTCAACAAAAGATTTGAAGTAAACTTAATTCAATATTTTCATTCATTATAATGAATAGTAATTAAAGAAACTTATAAAATTGCTAATTGCAATAGATGTCACAGATAACTGCAGTAAAAACAGTTATTTAATGTGTAATGCAGATGTAATTATATTAAAAAATTTCTCATTATATATTAAAGTCGATAATAAATCATTTTAATTTAATCTTAATTTTAATTTAATCTTTTTAACCTGAATTAAAAAGTAAATTTAACAGAATTAGAAAGTAATTTAGATTATAATTACACTGTCAATTATAGAATTACAGAAAGTAATTTGAGATTCAATCTTTTTTTTTTTTTCAGATTTTTGTTTATTAAGCAGATTGAGGATTCTAAGGTAATATAATTCTTTCTTTTTTTTTTCCTTCAATTTTATCAGTAAATAAAAAGAAAATATTAAAAATAATATTTTTAATTTTTTTTTAATTTTTCTCTATTTTGGGGAGACTTATTACTAATTATTATATTTTTTCTTTTTTTATGTACGAAATTAAGTTTCTTATATAAATATATTTATTTCTAAAAACTTATCATGGCCCATTCTGAGATACTCCAAAATAAATTACAAAAAAGAAATAACAGTGCATGAAATTCAGCTTTTGTCTCCAGAGCCACCATTTTGCAGGGTTAGATGTTAAATTTTACAGCAATATTTAAATGTAAGTAAATAATGTAGTGTAAAGTTTCAATACTTTAAATCTTCAGTAACAATGCTTCCATAGTAGAATTGCAAGAAAGAAAATGAGAAAGATTTAAATTATGCATATTTGAAATAACTGTTAGAAAATATTTCTATAAAGCAGCCATTGCCTTCCTTGTCCTTCGTATATGAGAAATTCTGGTCGCCATGATCGATCCAAAGTGGGGGTAAAGCCATTTACTTGTGGGGAGAACTCCTTGGTCGGCCATTTTGGCAGATCCTTTTGCAAAAGGAATTCTGGGTAATGGTATAGTGCCCATTTTGCTGCTTGGCTGAACTTAATCTCTATTATGTGAAGAGCAGAATGGCGCTGGGGAAAAATGGAGGTAAACATTTATGCAGCTTTATAAATTTCTTATAGAGAATAGCTTTGACTTATTAATAAAATCCTGTTTGAAAATTGTAGATTGAAATGTATGGTAATAGATCCAATATATTCATAGCACGTCCAAACCGTATTGTGAAGAGATGTCATATACAAGAGGGGGTAAGAGGACATTTTCCCATGCTTCCTAGCATGCGAAAATTCAAATATTAACGATTCTGTTTCCTACCATATTCTTTCGTTTGCATTCTGATTTTACAATATCCTATAGGTTAAGGTAAAAGTAAATTTATTTTTAACTTAAGAGTGAAATTAGCATTGTAGATATTTTGTATTTTATTGATTGATTAATCTAATACCATTCATAATACCAGTCTTATAAATTTTTACTATTTGTTTGAAACAGTTGCATGCTTTTTTATTAAAAAATATAACAATAGAAGGTTTTAAATAGTAATTTACATCATTGTATTATTCAGTAAATTTCATTTTTTCCTTTGATTCTATAAAATATTATCTTTGAGAAATTCACTAATTAGGTCATATTTTGATGCTTCAAATTGTAATATTTACTAATTAATCTACTGAATAATTTTGTAAATTCTTATTGAAATCTACCACCAAGAGCTTGAGATTTATTATTAAATTTCATTTATTCTTATTTACAACTCTTATTCTAATACTTTTTTTTATATATAATTTTACTTTCTAAATAATTTCGGAAAATATTTTTTTTTTTCAAAGAAATATTTATTTGCATGAATGTATATTGATAATTTGCCAAATAATATTGATTGTTTGATTGTTAAATATTTTCAATGTTTAGTATAGGACAAGTATCTACAAATAAAGGGGTGAAAGCCTTGTGAAAACTTAAAGAATGATTTTATTGGATCAATTCTACAAAGATAGTAATAATTAATGGTTGTATTGAGCCTTGAACAGTTTATTACATATAGATAGTACTTCTGTTAGACCCATGTTGACATGCCATACCGACCGGAGTGAATTATTTTCGAATAACCGGTCGTGTTCCGGAATGGCTTGTCGGTAATCGTTAGTCCCGCCCACCCGGAAGACAGGAGGGGATCCGACTAAGACGAAGTGCTGGTCTGACGCCGCCACCAACACCGCATTAAAACTGTCGAATCCCCGGCACAACCGGCAACACTTCCGCCGCCAAAGACGATCCCTTGTAGGAGTGTCCTTTTTCGAAAAAGAAGCCTAACTGTCATCCGCCAACAATGGCCGCCGCCACGGGGTCGCCTTCGATCGTTCCCTCCGCAAGTCAACGGCGCCGTTCGTTTTCTTCACGTCACCATTTGAGGGCAGGGCTCCGGAAGCCTCCAGTCCACTGCCAGTGCAGGTGGTTGCTGCCTCCACCTACCTCCCACTGCCACTGTCCCGCCGCCATCATTTTTTAATACCGTTGTCTTCGTCGTCTTTCCTCCTACGCAGTCTGGTTCTTTTGCTCGCCACGGCATCTTGCAGTAGTTGATCCCGTTCCAGTGAATTTGTAAAACCCCCTGGACGTATACTGAATGTATCCTGAGCATATATATTCCGGTATACCTTCAGTATACGTAACAGGAGGCCCTACGCCGTCGAGGGACTCTCTCAACTTTTCCGTCGATCCAAGTCAAGAAACACCTTTCAGAATGGCCAAGATCCTATTGGTAAGTATGTAATACAAGCAAGCAGTAACCGCATCTGTCGCATGCCTTTTCTGATAACCTATGCATGGAAATAAAAATATTAATTGGGCAAACACAACTGCTTCATTTTGAATTGCTTTTAGCTTTCGATTTCATTTAAAACATTAATTTATTATCATTGTAAAATTTTGGCTTTAGTTTTTAACCGATTTTTAGCATGATAGCAATGTGTATAAAAATTTTCATTTCTGTTGCAATTGCGAAACCGGAAATAAGGCATATCCTGTAAAAGGCTTATCGCAGTTCTTATTATTATTTGCTTTTAAAGTAGAAAATTCCATATTCAGCTTTGTTGATCATGTTTTCAATTTTTCTTCTTTTCTATTTTAAGAATTTAAAATATAAATATTTTTTGTATAATTATTTTCTATCTAAATTTCTGTAATCTTTGAATTTAATTGAAATATTGAACATTTGTAATTTTTTGAATAAAATAATTGTTCTTTTAAAATGAATTTTATGACTTTGTATCAATTTTTAATTCCATATAAGCACATAATTATTGCTGAAATTATTACTTACTAAATGTAAATAATTTAATAAAACCTAACAAGAATGCAGTTTATTATTCTTATTTATAATTAAAAACTTAATCATGGCTAATCTAGTAAAAGAGTTAATATTATCAATGGATAAAAAGAAATTATTTCTAAGGATAAATAAAACTTTTAAAATTTTCATGTTAATAGATACACAATAACAAATATTCTACGAAATTTATAAATTAAATATATATATTGTTGAATAGTGATTCTACATTAAAATGACAGTAATTTTTAAAATGAATCTTACACTAATTTTTATATATAAAAAATAAATAATAAGGTCTCAAATATAAAACAAAAAATTGGATTTTTCGGGTAATAAGTTAATTATTCTATATAAAACTTAGAATTTTATAATTTCCAATTCTGTTATTATTTAAATCCGAGATTTTTTGCATAAGAATGGGAGCCAGAATGGTTCATAAATCGTTACCAAGTAAATGAAGCGTGAGTCAGGTTGAATAATTATCTCCCATAATAATTATCCTTACCCTTACCCGGTACGTAATATAAAACTATAAAAGACTATAAAAATGATTTAGATAAATATGTCCCAACAGACCTTTGAATTTCCCCAGCAATAATTAGTTAACAAATGCACGATTCCGAAATTCCTGCATTGGGGTTAAAATGAAATAGGATCATGCAATAAGGTTTTTGACAAGTGACCCCTCTCCATTTCCGTTATCTAAAGTATTAGCACCTTGAGCGAAATATATGCCCTTGTCAAAGAGCACAAGGTTAGGCCCTCTAAGAACAGCATTCGTGACCCATGAAATTGCCTCGGTTCCCCTGCCCCAATCATCCATGGAAACGAGGCTGCTGGATTTCTTTGGGCGTCAGAAACCCGCCCACCGGCGAGAGGCTCCTGTTGAACCAATGAGCACCGTCCACAGTTCTGCTGTGCATGAATAAAGGCGTGGCAAAGTATGGCGGGCTCCATGTGGGCTATTTGGCTGTTTCTTCCATCACTTCGATCCCACACCCACCCAATCACCTTACCAAAAAGAAAGCACGCGATATACAAACAAAAACCAAGATGTAATGACTACGAATATAGAATACAAAAATAAAAACGCAAATAAAAGGATCCGAGGAACATGCAATTACTTGTAACAACTATCTTGTTGCGGTCTTTACTGGTTATTGTTGTCCTGGAGAACAGCTCAATTGTTTTGGTGACCAATGTTTTATGATAAAAAAAAATGAAGACAGAAAAAAGAAAAACAGTTTACATAAAATAACCATCAAAATACAAAATACGCAAATTGCAGTGTTATTTATTCTAATAAAAAAATCTTTCTATTCTAAAAACGTCAAAAAAAAAAAAAAAAAAGAGTTGTGAAAATGAAGTGCTTTTACTGTATATGCATTATAAATTTGTCACTTCTTCATTTTGAAGATGTTGGATTTGCGGAAGGATGATTTAACAGAAGTTCTTCAAATCGATAACTCTCGGAACAAGCTGTTAATATATAAATAGCAAAACATTTTGAACACTGCATTTAACAAATAGGCTTACTTATATATTACTACTTCTGAATTAAGAAGCATTTCAAATACAGTAAGAACAGTGAATGAAAACAATGGTTTGTGGATGTTTTCAAATTTATTATAAATAATCTTAAATTCTTGAGATTGTCATCGCTAAGAAAAAGAATGTCAATATGCTAGTGACGGCTGGAGAATGAAAAATGCATGTCATCACTTCTTTGTATGTAGAAGGATATTTACAAATGACTATGAATATAGAATATAACAGTAAAAACGCAAATAAAATGATCCTTGGAACATACAATACATAATTTTAAGGCATTTTATGGATTTATTAAGGAACAATACTTATCAAAAAAGAAAACTAAATCGAAAGATTCATTGTTATCCATTATATTTAATGTATTGTAGCAATTTTCGATCTATAAAATGCTTTAGTAAGTAATATAAATAGGCATACTATCTGCACAATTTGAATATCATGCTGGTAAAGATAGTTGGATTCTAATGAAACCCTTAATAATAATATTGAAATTCATGAGAAAATAATTCGTAAATCACCAAAATAGTAATTAATCGATTATACTAATTCTAAATTTCAAATTGTTATATAGTTGAGTTAATATTATACAGCTTTCGATTAACATCTTCAATATAAAGTAATTTGCGACTTTTCTTTCTTATTCATTGGAAAACGTTATTTGGAAAGAGAATTTCTTGATCTTTTAACTGAACTTCAAAAACCCAATAAATAGTATGATCTTAGATTGGGGCATATAATTAAATATATATATTTATATAAATATATATAATAAGTTTAGTTTCTTTTTACTTTAGTTTCACTTTAGTTTCTTTTTTTTTCCTATATAACTTAGTTTTGAATAGCATCTTACCATGTAGCCTGTTCGATAGAGCAGTTGTCTAGTAAGAGGCCAATGTACAAAAAATTGCAGATTTTTGAATTTTTCCCTTTAACTCTCATTTTTTTCTGATTTTTTAAAATTCCTTTTGCCTTTTATTTTCATGTCTAATGTTAATCTAAAAAAGTTTCAGTACCGCGATATTGTTATTGTAAAAATCAATTCTTTTTTATTCGAAAAACTCCCAAACAAGTTACATCCCTTCCCGCTTTCCAAAAGAATTACAAACCTCTTGTTTACTAAACATGATACACTTCATTAATTTCATATAAATTTTTGATTCTTCATCTTCTGATCTTAAGGCACGTACGTAATTCTATATTTCGGTTGACTACTATTTTTCTACACGAATGGCTACAGTTAAAAATGGAATTCCAACTTAGATGATTAAATATTGTTAGTCCAAATTACAAAATACCTGTCAAAAATTTAGATCTACGTTTAAATATTTTGTGCTAGTATTCATTTTGAATTTATACAACTGTTATTGTCAGTTCAGAAACGCTACGTTTTCAGGTCTGTTTATTAGATTTACCCGAAATTTACTTTTAGCTTTTAAGTTTAGTTTAAAAGAAGTTAGATTTTACAAACGAAATAATTGAAAAATACAAGTGGTTTTTTTTTATTCTTAATTTGGCTAAGAAATCCGACAGCATATGCCTGTTATTCCTATTGCTGATATTCTCAACGAATTGATTCGCTTAAGGAGATAAAAATGCTTCAAATAACACAAGATCTGAAGTTACATATTTCTTTTTTTAATAAGTTCTCCATCAGTTATTCTATTTATAACTATTTTAGTTATTCTATTTATAACTATATTATTCTTCCGTTTTTTCTGTCTACCATATTCTAAATAGGAAATATTGTTTATGTTGTTGGAATCAAAATTCAACTATAACCCCGAACTAGTAACCATAATCTATAGAGTGTTATTTAGTTAAAGATATTTTATCTCAGTTAAGTAATTATATTGCATATTACGAAAAAAAAATATCTGAAGAAGTAAATACTGAAAGCAATATACTGTATAGGAATGCTTTCAACGTTCAGTTTAACTTTATTTTTTTCCCAGAGTGATTAAAAAAAAAAAAAAAGATCATAGATCATCAGCATGCTTAGCCGCCCTTCACTTACCCTACTTAGCTGAAGGCAAGTAACCAATTAGATCAGTTGGTCCTTAATGCTAGTCAAAATTCCTTAAATCATCATCAGAAATACCAAGACAATCAATGTTAGGCCTAAAAGAATGTTTAGAATTAGAACATTAACATTGATTAACAAAGGAAAAGCATGTTAAAAAAAGTCGTATGAATTTCAACTGAAGTTATGTTAATGAATAATTACAAATTTACATGAAATAACATCAAAATTATCTCATTAAATTATTTAAACTTTAAAATAAAAAAAAAAAAGGAAGACTTTCTTGCACAATGTAACTAACTTTTTTTGTTATAGTTTCCTTACATGAATTCCAAGCATATCACTTGAATTAGTAACACTCAAAAGACAAACCATTTTTTGTTTGTTTGTTGCTTGTTTTTATTTGTTTCAAAGATGTAAGATTTAGAGGATTAATCGACAGAATATAAACAACAATTATCCAACCATGTAAGAATGGTTGTATAAGGCTACTGTGGAAATGAAAAAATATTCTTTAAATATTATTGTTGGAATAAAATTTTGCTTTTCCTTTGATCTTTTAGAATTCATGCTTTTTATTCCAATATTTGAGACAGAGCTAGTGAAATTCAACTGAAGGAAAGTTTATATTCACTGCATAATAAAACTTGCTCACTGAATAATAGATTTAGGTTACATGTTAAATGTAAAAAAATAGAAGACAACTTTTGCTAATATCAGTAGAAGTAAAAAAATTCAATAGATAATTTGAGTTTTTCTGATTTAGAACAAATCCTAAAATTATTCCAAATCAGATAAATTATTTCATATCAAATATTATCCCATCTGGATTCTTAAAAAAAATTAATCTACACATGAATTTACTTAAGTCAAAGAGATAAGCTTAAGAATATATCCAAAGCTTTCTTGGAAGCCTTATAATCTTTAAGATTTTTTTTTTTTTTTCATAAAGTCATTATTATTCCTATAATTGTTAATCCCATTTACAAGAACTTTTCATAGATAAATTAATTCAGCAGTATATGGTTTACTGCAGTAAAAAACTGTTGGGTCGTCGGTTTTTAAGTAAAAATACAGTGAAACTTGGATAATTCGAACTTGTTTAATTCGAAATTCTGGGTAATTCGAATTGTTTTTTTGGAAAATTCGAATTTTTCGTACGATTGTCCATAAAATATTGCGGTAAAAATTGTTCCTGAGACTTTTCTCAGCTAAGATACATTATTTATTTTAACGGACTTTCTAAGGATAACAAAAGCGTGGGTAGGAATGTATTTTTATATCAATTGATAGGTTGGAATCATATCTATGACTCAAAGATTGCCTCAATGAAGCAATTAAAAATATCTGCCTCTTTTTTTTAAAGTGATGAATATTTATGCTAGTAAAAAATGTTTGATTTAATGAAAAAAAAAATGTAGCAGTATTCTTAGATAAAGTTTATGTGTATCTAAGAATATTTAAAGTTTAATTGATCGTGGAGTTAATCTTTTTTATTAATCTTGAGAGAATATATGTAATTCGAATTTTTGGATATTTCGAACTTTTTCTCTGGTCCCTTCAACTTCGAATTATCCAAGTTTGACTGTATATTTTTCATTTTCACCAATACTTTTATTGAACGTCTTCAACGGTTTGTTCCACTACCTTCTGCCATCTTTCAGGCAACTTCATAATTCCCACAACTTTTTATCTTTTTTGAGCAAAAAAATGTTCTTGGTGCCTACGAAATCTTCCGGGGAATTGAATTTTTTCCATTAAGAGAATTTGTAAAGACCGAAATAAATGGAAATCCCAAGGTGCAATTTCTGGTGAATACGGCGGATGAGTCAGAACTTCTCAGCCGAGCTGTAGCTATTTGTCTGGTCATCAAAGAAAAAGCTGTCTTACTTGCTTCTTGTCTTCCATCTTCAATTTTAAATTGGCGACACAAAACTTCACCAATTTTGATCAGGTTTTGTTTTAAATGCACGCTGATATGACAGCTGTAACAATACAATGTAACAAAATGGTGTCGAATGACGTTAAAGACACCTACGCGCTAATAGAGCCAACGTACGTAAAAAAAAACCGAACGGACTTTTTGGCCAACCTAATATATATATGAACTAGCCTTTGCGTATATCAATTTTTAGAAAATATATTTCAATTAAAAAAATCATATATAGAAATTCAAATTTTTTATTAATTATACAATTTTTTGGGCCTATTTATTTTTCATTTCTTTGCAATTTCGGTCATGCTTTTTTTCTTTTTATTTGAAATTACAGTAGGCCTAAGCTTATAAATTTTTGTTTGAAAGGTTCCTCAATACTGTCAATTTTTCTAAGGAAGCTTACTTTTGCCAAAGACTGTATCACCTTAAATGTTCTCGAAAATGAAGATTATTAAGGTTTAGTGGTTCTTAAAATGAACTTGCACAATCCAAACGATAAAGATATGCATGGCAATGGTATCGTGCTACGCATATTAGGATCGTTAATGGCCAACATTAAGAGCTATAAGGGTGCAACTCTTCCATTTAGTCCAACTTCGTTTATGTGTAATCATTTAATTGGTTTAGAAGTTAATCCAATGCTAATTATCTGTGACCTCACCAATTACCCGTTTTCGAATCCTAGATGAGCTCGAATGAAAACAGGCGGAGGATTAACATAAGGAAAAAGTTTTCTTACAAACCTTCTTGATGAAGAATTAGCTTGATGGTTCTTAGCAAAACTCCAAAAATCCTCAAACACGAAATGAAATAACAGAATAAAAATTCCTAATACCTAGAAAACCTAACAAAACTTTAATTTCACTGTGAAAGCATGTTTAACATTGTTTGAGATATAGTCCCAACAATTCCTAGACAATTGAAGTTGGAGTCGGGTAAAGTCTTATTTAGAAAGGAAATTTTGATGAAAATGTTATGTAGTTCTATCTATATGATTTTAGTTTATTTTTGAAAATAAAAATTCAATAATTCCTTCTATATCCTACTTAGATCTAAATTCTAACTCTGATACCTCACCCAATTTGAAGAAGAAAAAGAGATGACCTCTTCTCCAAGTTAGTTGTTTGTGCGAATAACTTACTATATGTTTATAACAGAAAGCTCCTGAAAGAACTTAAATTCTACTTTTTTTAAAGTTGTGTAAAACTGAAACTAAAAGTCTTCGTATTTGTAATATTTGCTGAATCAAGCAGCATCTGCAAATTTTTCATTAGCAAATTTCACGGATTCAAATTGGTATTAGTAGGGCAAGAGGCAGACAAACTTTAAACTTAAATATTTTTTTTAAAGTAATATTTCAAGAAATTATTGATAATCTATAGAAGACTAAACAGTTGTCTCAAATTAATGATTTTTCATTAGACCTAAAAGAAATACTTTCAGTTTCTATTAGTTTCGGTTTCAATTTGACATCTAGGAAATTGGTTGCTTTCCAGTGACTTGTTAGTCAATCTAAGTTAAAACTTCAGTCAATTAAACAGTTAATATGAACATTTAAGTGTTGTTAATGCTGTACCATAAGGTCTTCCATTCAAAGTCGTCTTATTTGCTTCGAATGATTAAAACACTGTAAAGTTTATAGAATGGTTTTGTTCTTTAACACAGGATTGTCAAATTATATTTCATATTTTCACTGTATAAAAAATCATTTCGCTATTAGGACTTACAGCGAGATTAATTAAATTAGATTAAACACGAAATAATTATCCTTTATTTCATTACTAATGTAACCGTAAACATTTTTCCAATTATTATGAAATAGAATGTAATAATCTAAATACAAAAAATTGAACCAGAAAAATTTGGTTTCAAAACACAAATGAGTGGAAAGGCTGTTTTTGTCACTGCAGGAGAAATAAAAGAGGAAGATTCAATTCCTGTTTAAATTGTTAAGTTACAAAAACTTAACAATAGAATAAAGATGGAAAGATTAAAAAAAATATGATAATAAAATGCTTTGGTTACATTCTATTTTAATATTTAACATATGGTACAAATGCTTTCTTACTATGCAATAATGGTAAAATTTACCCAGATTATTTTTGTATTTGTTTAAATGTAGTTAAACAAAAAAAAAAGCTTATTAAAGAAAAATACAAGATTCCAAAGGTTAAGAAATTTTAGGAAAGTAATTACTGTTCTGAGTGATTATAAAGTAAGTAAATATTCTCTTTGAAAGTAAAAAACAAATTAGTATCATTTCGATCGAAATAACTGTTAATCTAACTACGATTAATATTCTATATTTAAAATCCCGCGGAAATTAGAAAAATTTAGATAACAGAATAGCTGAAACTAGTTTTGACTTTAATAACTAAGTAAAGGCAAATAATGTAAGAGTCGGCAACTTCGCAATCAAATGTATTCTTTGGATGACGTCTGGTGCCCAACAATTTGAAACCAATTACATTTCTGCTTATTATCGGGAAAGCATGACAGCAATTTCAAATATGAATCTATGTTGTAACCTATCTAAATCTTCAAGTTTGACAGATACTTCGAATTTCATAAAAAAAACAACATTTATATTTTACGAATGATAAAAGGTTAAAAGACCCTTATTAACAGGCCATGAACATCCAAGGGAGTGAAAGAGGTGTAGATTCTTTTGATCAGTAGCCACCTACAGACATCGGACGTTGGATGGATAGTTCAACGTTAGCCCTCCATTAGCCATTTCGTTGGGATTAGATGACCAGCCTGGAAAGAAAACTATTACAACAAAGTCCCCAAGCCTTATTGGAAACCGAACCCTCCTCTCCTAGTCTTCGATAAGCGCAAATATTAATTGAATCAAACAACAAATCATGGTTAAGTCTTATTAATAATAGTAATAATAATAAAGTATATTTAAAATCTTTGAACTTTTTTCGAGTCACACGAAAGATGAAATGGTCAGTTATATTTATCAGTTCGCTCTTTACATTTTAAGTATTTCAATTATTTTTTTTTTTAAACATGAATTACAACAATCTTTTTAGTTTGTTTATCTAAGTCAGATAATGTTATCTTCAAAGACTGAAGTGTATTCACAAGAAAATGATAGAGCAATCTATAAAATAACAAGTTATTCAATTTAAACTATCCATTGTCTTTAAAATCAGCCTTTAATAATTGGTAATAGTTAATAGTATCGTAAAGAAAACGCAATTGGTCAAATTAAATTCTGTGGAATCTTCAAAATCAAAGAGAATACAATTTATTTATTGTCATTATATCAAAGAAGGGGATTGTAATTTGCTCGATTTAATTGCAGTTTGGGAGGGAAAATTCAAGTTTTCTTTCATACTAGTAGGTTAACAAGTGCATTACAGATATGGATAGATCTACGTTTGGAAGTGCATTACTGATCTTACTGATCGTCAATTAAATTTGCTTTTTTTTTTTTTTTTTCAAAAACTATAACATTTATGTTACGTGCAAGTTCTTTTCGGGAATAAAGATATTCTGGAATTATTATTTACATTAATTCATTCCCAAATTACTTTGATTTTAAATAATGAAGCAGCGCCATACCTATATTTTACGTTTTACTCAAACAAAAAAGAAAAGGCTGGTAACATTCACTCGACTTGTTAGTCGGTACCCACAATATTTCTTGGTTACCAATGGTTAATGCCAGCACAAGAAATGAGACGACCTGTTAGTTATTGATCTTAATTAAGATTAAATCAAAGAGTTGCTTAGATGTCAGACAGAAAGAGGAATTTTCATTCCAAGTTAGATTTGGGATAAGACTTTGTTTGATTTTGTTTTAGGTAAGTAAAAAAAGCAAGTATAGAATTAAATAAGGGACTAATTTTGATCACATTGTCTGTATTTTAACTGAAGCACTAAAATACAGATGTAGTTGACAACCTACATATTGGTATGTTGGTTTTTGGCACGTGCCTTCCCTTTTTTTTGAAGTAATATTTTAACTTTTTGAAAGGGCTCCAACTCTAACTTTACGAAATTCAAAGAATGAATATATATATAATGATTTCATTTTAATTCTTCTTTAGGCCAGAAAATCATTTTATTGTTTACCTAATGATAGAAACATCTTTAGCAAAGTTAAGTATCAATTTCAAAAGGAAACTTCGACTTCGGTAAAATTACTTTAAGCTTTTTTTTAGAGAATGAATAAACGAAGGTGCAACTGTAGCATCTCCTTGGCAAATAGTTATCAATAATAATCTTAAAAGATTTTAATAATTTACAACATGCTTCATTAAATTTTCAAGTTTGCGAAAGTTTGTAATTACTCTTTTAAGTGTTGGTCTATAATTCTAATATTTCAGAATTCCACAATACATTGAAAACTGCTTTCAAACTGTAATCTATAGTTGTTATTTACGTTAACATTTAGGTAATCTTTGAAATGTCTTTATTTAAATTACTTTAATTATTAGCTATCTATTTCAGTGCAAAGAGGATTGATAAAAGAAAAATATTATCAAAACAAATTCGTCGATTTCAATGCATCACCGAATGTTCCAAACATCGATTATTATAAGGCCAATCTAATGAGAAACTTTTGGCGTAAGATTAATCCAAGTTAAAACTTTTGTTGATTATTAAATTACTGAAGTTTTTGAAAAGATTACGTAGAGATAACAGTCCAACAGGGACTTACAAAATCAACTGAAACTGTATAGGATAAAATATAAACGTCGACTCTTTAAACAAAAAACAAAAAAGTCCAATATTTATATGGAATGTATAAACATTCAGATTCCAAGAATGCCATTACATGAAAACTATTGCAATTCAGTAAGAATGCAAAACTACTCAAAGTTTAGCCTGTATAAGATAACTTATTTAAAAGTTTTTTTTTGGGGGGGGGGTATTTTGAAGAGAAAATGCATAAGAATTATTTACTTAGAAGAGAACATGTAATCTTTTAGTTTCCAATATTTGTAATTACAAGTAACTACTACATTTTCAGAAAGACAATGATTTCAAAGACATAATACCAAAAAACTTTGAAGTTGACAGGAGAATTGAAACCAGCTCCATATTTCTTTTATCTTTAGAAATTCAATTCATATATTAAAATGAATGGTTAGTCTATGTTAAGTTAGATAGAATTAGTCTAGTTTTCACAACCGATGTTAAAATTTCCCTTTTCTTCTGCTTTACTTCGATACTTTTAATAAAGTTGATTCCTGCAGTTCGGGTATCCGCTACTGGTTATATACTTGAAGTAGGTAATTATTTCATCACAAATGTAAGATTCAATTCTGCAGAATCACTTATATTATGCCAATTGTTTCAGTTTAAATAACAATTCAAAGTTAATGGCTATTTCTTCTAATCAAGGTACTTTTTTAAAAATTTGAAATTGTTTACATTCATTTATGAATTATTGATAAGAAATTATTATTCTGTCGGCATAAGCTAGATAATCAATGAAAATTAACTTAAAATAAATCAGAGTGTTGAAATACAGTAGCATAGAATTTGATCGGTGGCAAAATACTTAATAAAACTTATGAAAATAGAAATATACCAGGGAAATTATTTCATTCTTAATGGCCAACAGTTAAGAATTTAGTGAATGAATAACATAAAACTATAAAATCTTCTAGAACCAAAATCTGAGCAACAATCTTCTCCAGCTGTAAGCTGTGCAAGAATAAGCACATGTACCTGGTAAAAAACTTCTGAACCAATTGACATTCTTCAAAAGACTCCAATGCAGTGGTGTAATATAACTGTGAACTACAGGATCTATATACAGTTTTTATTCTTGAGGTCCTAATGTAGAAACTATTTCAAGAGAAGATATTTTCTTTTATAATATTTTATGGGGCTTAACACTTCATATACCTTTTCTGAAACATGACACTAACATTTGAAATCACTAGTTTTGTTTCTTCTTTATAACTTCCTATCTAACTTCAAATTTTCTATTTAACTTTTCAATCATTGTAATATTTGAAGATGAGTCAACTTCAACTGACTGTCATAACTATTGAGTTTTTGGCCCACATTTTGGGGCTTTATATACTTTATGTATACATGCAAACCCTTTTGCAACACTGCATATGTCTAGGGAAATAAGAAATTATGTTAATTCAGAACAACTGATTGCTCTTGCAAATACTTAAGCTTATTTGTTTCTGTGAAATTTTTTTTTCTTCAGCAAAGTATTTTAAATTTTTGCACAAAAGAGTCTGAAACATCATCCATAAATTATATTCTTCCTTTTTATTCTAATAGAATTAACATTCCAAATTTTCGTGGCTCAAGCTCTTAATCGATTTGCAGAGCTTGACAAACAAACATATAAACCTGTGAAAAAAAGAATAAATGGAGGAATAGCAGCTGTATTAAATCGATTCTTGTTGATGAATGGAAATAGATGTAAAAGAAGCGAGGTTTCTTTATTCTGAATTATTCCAAGTTGAGGAAATGTTCACCATCTTATCTACAAGCAGTAATTCCAGATACATGCGATAATATAATTCTTGATCGATAAACTTTGCACGTAACTTAAGGCGAATTTACAAGCACTGAATCTTCAATGACACATGGGTTAATTTAAATGAAAAGTAGGAGGGAGAGAGAAGAAAGTCTCCATTCAAACTGATAATTAAAGGGGAGAATGAGGGAGGGATGACATTTTAGATGACCTTGATTTTAAAATATTAGAGGAAATGCTGCTGATTTCTTAATTGTTTACTTATAAAAATAAATTTATATATATTGATATATAAATATTTTTAAACACATTAGAATATTCATAAACAATCTTCTATATTCTGACATAAATATATATATTCTTCCAATATAAAAGATATTGCTGTCCTTTCGTTTTTTCGATACCATAGGACCTTCCTATTACAAATTATCTGTAGATTGTAAGAACACACGGTTTTGAAGAATCGGATAAAGTTAATTTATAATTTCTTACAAATCTGCCTTAAATGATACTACAATTTCCTAGAAAATATCTCTTCTACTTTATCTAACTAGAGTTATGTAACTTCAAAACAGCTTACTTTAAATAATATATCATGATTATCATTTGTCTTTATGTCAAATAATGTTTTGTCATTACAACTTTTTTTAAAGTTCGAGATTTTCGTAACGTTTAATGGTTTCTTATTCTCTACTATTTAAATAGTAAACATTTAAATGATATAATACCTTAATAGAGCGAAAGCATCTGAACCGGAAGGCATCAAAGCAGGTTCTGGTTATTATGGTAACAACTGTGCTAAAAATATATTCATCTTATCTTTAAACTATTTGGATTTCTTATTGTCTTTCAGTTTTACTTGTTGAGTAGATTATTTCGTAACTTTTTTTTTTTATAAAAGCAGGAAAGAAAATATTTGAAATAGTTCGAGTATTATATATTTACGACAACAATATGTTATTTTTTCTAATTCCATCCGATTTTTTTTTACGTTTATACCACATTCCCCAATATGTTTACAGTACTATTTTTGGAAAAGTAAGGATTTTTTTTTTTGGTTAGTTAGAAATAAAATGGGTAATACGTGTGAAAATAAATAAACTTTTAATAAAATTCTTGGAATTTTAATCCATTTAACACATTTGTGAAACTTGTTTTTATTCTCCACTAAGTTACTGATTTACTGTTACCAGTTGCTGGCAATTTCCAGGAATAGAAGGTTTTTTTACATAATATCTGTGTTCACGAATATGAAATATTTCCACAATAACATGCTAATGATTTCTCCTATTTCCATACATCTGTAAATAATCGATTTTCATTTCAAATGAGTTCAAAAACTGAAGTTTCATTCTCTTAAAATCTCGCATTGGAAGAGTGGACAAATTATGCTTAAACAAATATAATCTTAAATTAACCTTTTGTTTAAAGACTAAAGGAGGTTTTTTTTAAATAGTCGCAAGTTACTATCTTAATTAAGTCCAACTTCATTTGCCACATGAGATAATACTAATACTATTTGGAAAAACCCGCCATTGGTCACCTAAATACAGGATTACATGCTCAGCAGATAAATTTTAACAATTGAAGTTGTTTTTTTTTAATCCTTGTTTGATTTATGGAAAATCAAGCATTTCTGTATTGAACTTCTATTTGTTTTTAATCAATATCAACTTTCTTTGGAATATATAATACAACATTATAACGTCTTTATTGCATTTTAGGTTAAATTTATTATATTAAAACTTCTTGAAAATTTTATCATTTAGTAATTTACTGAAATTCCTTTTACATTCTTAATTATTCTTAATGTACCTTCTTAATTCTTCGATATAAGTAAATAATCAAATAAAGTTAATCCGTATTCTTCAGCAAAAAATAAAAAAAAGAATACATCTTTTTAATAAAAAAAAAACCCTGTTCATATAAACCTCAATTGTATGATTATGTGATTATTTTTTTAGTTTAGGTTTCCGAATGATATTTTAATCTTCCTCTACAGATAACTTTAGCTTAAAACCTTCACTAAGATTTTAAATTCTCTCTCTTTCTCTCTTTTTTTCTCTTTTATTTCGGGTTTCTCTGTTATTACCCGATGACCTTACGAGCGTTTTTACATTGGCACTCCCACCCGGAAATAAGCATTCAGAGCTCACTCCGAGTCGGGCACTCTTTTTTAGTTTCCGAGCTATTCCAAAGAAAGTTGTGATTTGTGACAGTTGACTATTAGCCAAAAGGGAGAACCCTGCATCCTATTAAGCCTTTCAAGCCACAACAGAAAGTTCAGTCAATCATACGAAGTAATCTATCACAGTTTTAAAAATAATTTTCTCAGTTATACTATTAAAAGAAATTTAAAAAAATAAGAAACTAGAACTTTTAAAATAAAATAAAAAAGGATGAAAGAAAATAAAGTAATGATGTAAGCAACATCTAATTCAACATTTTTTTCCGAAATAGTTTATCTCTATTTGTAATACTTAGAATTCTTCATATACGTAACATACTTACACTTACAAGGGAAGTGCGTGACCTCGAACGCTGAGAACCGCACGAAAATATGCTTAGAATATAAAGCACTCATGCCAAAAACAGAGGTATGAGTCATTTTCATGCAAAACTGCACGTCTTCCCACGAAAGACATTTGAATGATCACTTATTGAAGGTCCAAAAGAGGAACTTTGGTAATGCGAAGAAACAAAATATCGGTATAATAGGACCAAATAGAGGGAAATATAGTAATATAGTCACAACATTGAAATATGTGTGTTTTTGGTCCTATTATATCGATATTTTTGTTTCTTCGCGTTACCAAAGTTCCTCTCTTGGACCTTCAATAGGTGATCATTCAAATGTCTCTCGTGGTAAGACATGAGAATGACTCATACCACTGTTTTTGGCATGAGCGATTTATATTCTAAGCATATTTTCGTGCGATTCTCAGCGTTCGAGGACACGCCCTTCCCTTGTTAGTAGAAAGAAACAAAGGAAAGTTTTAAATAATCATTTAAAGAAACTGAAAATTCAGAAAAATAACACTAAATGACAATAAGAATGATTTTGTAACTTTTCAGATTTACACATTTTTTTTTAACGATTTAGCATCACATAAGCACATGACAGTATGTTAATACTGTTAAAATTAAGAAACAAACGAAGAAATTGAAATTAGTATTTAGAGATATCTGATACTTCAAACGAATCCAAATAGTTTATTGCAAGAAAGTTCTGCAGGGAAACACTCTGTGCCAGAGGTTGGCAACACGGGTATCTTTTAAGAGATGATCTGCGACTTCTACCACCCTCACTTTGTTTTAATTGTGTGTTAGCAGCATCATGATGCTTTGGAATTATGTTCAAATTTAGGAAATCTGGATTTTCAGAGAAAAAGTCTTATACAGAGAAGGATTAGAATACAAAAATAATATACTTTTGGTAAATTCTGAACATTTTGATAGATATAATCCTATATCAGTGCGATATAGATCGCACTAACAGATCAGTGCGAGCTGCATCAAAATATACCAAACAATGAAAAGAAACTATTTTTTTTGATAATTTAAAAGAAAAGCGATTTTGTCTCTTTTAAATATTAATTCACAGAGACCTCTTCAAATCCTTACAATTCTTCAAAACTGAGATTGAAGAATTTTTATTCTCAAAACATAAATACTATAAATAAATAAATAAATAAATAAATGAAAGAAAAATATTTAAAAAAAAATCAATTTCATCTGATGGAAAGGTAATAAATTACATTTTTCGAAACTTTTTGAAATTCATCAAGGAAAGCGATTATCAACTAGAGAACAGAAATACTATCAGAATTACAAATAAATAAATAAATAAATAAATAAATAAATAAATAAATAAAAAGAAAAAGCGAGGGGAAAGAGAACATAGCAAGAATAATGCAAGAGTAAATCTGAAACCAGACAAAATTACTAATTTTCATGTAAGTTAAATAAAAAAAAAAAATTCAAATTACAACACTAAGGTTAGACTGTACTTTGGATTTATGAATAAATAAGTTTAAAATTATAGAGCAAAAGCTTCAGAATAGTTGAATGAAGATCATTAAGATAGTTCTTCAGAACTGTCTTGCCAGAAGCACTTCCGTTAGTACATTAGACCAATCCTTGTTCAGAGTTTTATATCTTAAAGAGTAATTTAATTACATTTCTAAGTAGTACCAGTTTACTTATTTAAATTTAGCTTCTTCATATAAATACGAAAAGTTCTAATTAATAATAATAATAATAACAATTACCACTTTAAGATCCGAAATTTTTTTTAAAAAAATTGGTTCCTGTTAAATATTCCTAAAAATTAAATAGAATAAACGTTTTATTTTCTTCAGCGCTAATGAGAATTTCTAAAATCACTGATCAATCAACAAAGTCCCACGAATTTCACCTACTTCCTTTCAAAACTTTCTCATTTGTTTCTTATTCCAGTGAAGGACAATCCATTCTCTACATATCAATAGCAGTTGATATGGTAGTATGAGAAAAAAAATATAATTAACATTGTCTTTATCAACACGAACCAAAGATGCACAAAAGCTTGTCAATGAAAGTCACAAAAAGTAACGCCGAGAAGTTACAAATAATATCAGGTAAGTTGAAGATTTATTGAAAATGGTAAGTTATATTTAAAAATTTAATTTAAACATTTAATCATATGAAAAAATAAGTGTTCCTAGTTAATTTCACGCTTAGACCCAACTCCAGACACTGATTTCAAGGACTACAGCTCTATTTTTGGAATGACATAATTTTTGATGGTGATGATTCTACAACTTAACAATTTAAGAATGGTTCCATAAGTAATGTAAGCTTTCAACACTACATGATAGGGATCTTTTAATGCATGACTATTTAATTGGATAATTGTTTTTATTTATTTAGTACAGTTTTATTTATTATCCAATTAAATAAATCAATATTGAAGAAATAAATAAAAATTTAAAATTTAGATGTTAGAGGATTTTTAAATTTTATAAAAAGAAAGCCCAAAATTTAACATTTTAAATATATCAATATTCTACTGATAAAGTATTTTAGGAGATTATATTTAAAATGATAAAGTATTTTAAGGATTAACTTTTATAATTATAATTTAATCTGTGTCATATACGTTGAGGTTGAAATGCAGGTGCATTTCGAACCCAAAAAGGTCATGTAAACATCTAAAGCCCTTTTCCGAGATAGCACATATGATTTGTAAGAAATTAACCTAATTTCGAAATCGAAAAGATGAACTGAGGAAGCAGGAGATGCAAAATACAAGAAAGTTTCAAAATACAAAGTTGAACCTATCTCCATGAGTATTATCAGACATATTTTAATGTATTCATACACTTGAAGATTATTTAAATAATTTATGGACTACGATATTTAAACTTCAGATAAACCGAAAAACATCTAGTCTGAGGATTCAGCGCTTGTGATCATTTGACCTATAAAATTTAGTAGGACAACACAGTGTCGTTATAACAGTGATTACAAGGTTTCATTAACGATATTAGTAATTTAAACTATGACGAATCTTTAAGCAGTACTTTCTGAGAAAATTCCAGTAACCAATTTCCATCAGCGCACTGAGCCCTGCATTACAGTCAACCATATATATTTGAAGATATAGGTCCAGTCAAAGAGAGTTGCTGATGCTGATATTTGTTTTCGGCAATGCCACCTACGAATGTTATAAATATTGATAATTTCATCTATGTTGAAACTTCGTTCATTCACGAACAAAATAAAAAGAATAGTCAGAGGGTATATCTTTACCTTTTTCCAGTTTTCCTAACAATGTTCTGAGAGCGTCTACAATGATGTATAGAATTTCTTTTTTTAGCTTTCAAACATGTTCAAAGACTTCTCATTGTCTGTAGTGTATTCATTACAAACAGAAACTGCAACCACCTGTTGCCCAATGATGAGAATTAGTTGAATGTCTACGTATTCAAATCAAACGAATGCTGATATTGTTAATTTTTGATCCGCCATTGTCCATCCATATAATATCCAGTCAAATATGTTTAATAATCATATGTAAGACATTTCTAAACATAACTCTAATTTCATTAACAGACGCCTTGAAGTTAGTAACTCTATTATCTAAGAACGAACTAACTTCTACCATAGACATTTATTAAATGGTATGAAGTCAGGAAGAAAGATTTTTACTTAACCTATTAACGACTCTTTTTGAGACCAACAAGTTAGAAATGAATGAAACAGATTTTTTCAATTTTCAGAGGCAGCCCAGGTGTTGACAAATAACCATCTATTGTTTATAATTTTCATATAGAAAGTCGAAAAATAGCTAACAAGTCAATGTTTAGAAATTTCTAATTTACAAATAAGGTTTAGAGCAGTCAAAACTTTACGAAGACCCAACTAGAATTAATGATTATTGCTTTGAAATTTGTATAGGAATTAATATCTCAGGCATAGAGAGTTAAGACTAGACTAGATGTATTTCTTGTCTTAGTTACAACGGTAAAGTATAAATTTTTAACATCGTGGCCAGAAAGCAAAACAACTGCACTTTTTTTTACATAACTGCTAATAAACCTAAAAATTCTAAATAAGAACTAAAAACTATAACACTGATGTTATTGAACAACAATAGCAATACTGGCTTCTATAAAATTAAAGTACATTAGCCTAATAATTTTTATTCTAAACTTCCATATCATTTATGCTGTAAAAAACGATAATTAATTCACTTTATTATATTGCAAAATATAGTATTAAGAATTTTAGAAAACTTAAAATTCTTCAGTCATTTTGATAAGTTTCCTAATAATATTGAGTAAAATCACAGTTATTTTTTTTTATTTTGGTCAATGAAGTAGTACATTATGAAGCTTATTAGAATATTATAATTCTATTTTAATTTTAGATAGAATCAATTCATAATTTTACGATAAATGACTCAACTTTAAAAAAAAATGGCAGTAATACTGTTGAGCTGTAAATATAACTAGTTTATTTACTTTGAGAACATATTAGCACTGTGTCGATAAACAGCGAATGCAGATGTGTTTCTTCATTGACTTTCTGCTTCAATGAAGAAAGGAAATTGCATCTTATAACTTCTTCGAATAGTAATAATTTGATGACATCTAAAGTTCTTTAAATGTCAATATAGAAAAGTAAAATATTATCATTTTCTTTACTTTATTTTAAATCGGAAATTTAAATAAATTTAAAGAAAACTGAAGAAAAAGAATTTTAAGAAAAGAAATTTAAAGAAAATTCCATTTTGTTATCTGTCGACAGTTTATTGTTTTGTTTTTAAGCATCGATATTTTAATTAGATAGCCTGTAAAGCTATAATAATAATAATCTACAAAGCTATCTTAAAAATATTTATAACATTAATTTTTATTCCATTTGCCTTTTATTTATTTATTTATTTATTTATTTATTTATTTATTTATTTATTTATTTATTGTCTAGTGAGAGAAAAAAAAGCATCTTTATGCGAAATGCCGAAATGAAGGATCTTCGCAGCTTTCATATTATTCAATAATAAAACCTTTAAAGTTACTTTCTTGGAATCTTGCAAGTTCTATAATTCAATTCAATCCAAAAACAAAATTCAAGATCTTTCTATTGTTTGACTAAAAAAATAAAGTAATTTTGGCATCCTATAATGGCTTAAACCTGATCTTCACCTAAATAACAGACAATAATGTTATTCTATGAGCTTTTCAAGGGAACTTGATATTTTTTTGCTTGGATTGTAAAGAAGATATATAATTTCCAAATTCAAGTTCGTCATTTCTGAAATTGAACAGTAACTATTCAAATATTCTTGCTGACCTTTATTTGAATAATAACAATATTTATCGTTTTCCTTATGTCCTCACTCGAATACCACTTACAATCGACTCCATTTATGTATCCTATTAGTTTTTTCAACGGAAAAAAGAAAGGATGCCAAAGAATTGAAGGAGGAAAAAGAAAACACTTAAGAAAGTGAAACAGCTATTTTATGTGCATGTTATTAAACGAATTAAATGGCCGCACAAATTAGAGATAAGACTGAAAAATTTTCAATAATAGTAATAACTGGAAACCTTATTTTTTCACAAGTGAAGTTCATCCTAAGACAGATTCTGCACAGATGAGCGCCATAAGGGTGAAACAGCTGTCTTGTAAACGCATGGTCTTCATTGTTGTAATCTTTTTTTGTTTTTCTTTAGCATAATATGTATTTTTTTTATTATCTATTTTTCTTTAAAGACCCATACATTAGAATTACTTTATGCATTAAACTATAATCTATATTGTAAAAACAAATTTTATTTATTTATTTATTTATTTATTTTTTTTGTCAAAAGTTTTTCCATCTTTTGTTTTCTTATTCTATGGTTAAATAAAAATCGTTTTGTACTATTTTTCTTTGAATATTTCAAAAAAAGTTGAATTTCGAAACATGTTCGTTTATCAAATCCACATCTTGATAATAATATAACATACTTTTTTTTTATCTTTAATTTACTGAATTTTTTTTAACATTACATTTTTCGGTAGCTTGATTTGATTTAGCTATTTCAAGCTTTTTATGAACTCTTAATGCAGCTACCTCCTTTTTGGACAATGACTATTTTATAATAATTATTTTAATAATAATTATAACTCTTATTATTTTATAATAATTGCATTAGCCTCAACTGATGCAGTCTTTAAAGAATTAAAATACTCAGATTATAATTTTTCCTACAATTTTAAATTTTAAATATTCGAGTATTTCAAATATCTTTGCTAAGTCATTATATCAATAACTTACTATAGGCCTAGAGTCTTTAAAAACTCCATTTAGGCTGTTATACACCATTTTGTAATCTCGTAAAGTATTTATAATCCAATCCCAATGCACTGAAAGTTGAAAGTACTGTAAGTTGATTCACAGTCTTCTAATTCGATGACAATCTATTAAATTTTGGATCTGCCGTACAATTGGCCGAAATTCCAATTTTTCATCAATTTCTAAGTTCATGTAGATATGCCATAATTCTTTATTTCTTAGTTTTTCTGACCAGTTTAAATTTCCTAACTTAAAAAAAAAACTGAAATTTTTTTTAATGTTTTAAATTGAAGTTTATGTTTTAAGTTTATATTTTAAATTGAAGCAATAATTTACAAATAGGCCTAAATATGTAATTAGGTTATAATTACGATTATTCTGTTGTCGATACCAACAATTGTCTACTGAATTCTTACATTTCAAAGACAAATTTCTCACTTCTTAGCTGATAAGTAGGTATAAAATTTCTTGCTTTCAGGTTTTAACAAATTAACAATGAGCTATTTTCCAAAATACTCCTATGAAGTATTAGAATATGAATAATGAATACAAAGAATATGAATTTGGAACCATTCTTAATCTTATGTTATAAGTCAATTTCTATTTCTTTAACTAAAGCATTTCCTTCTGCTCTATTTTTTTCCCTTACATTTCAATATATCATGCTATCTCTTGATATTACTTTATATATTCATCTTATGTCTTTATTTTTATCATTTTTCTTTCTTAATCTTAGGTAAATCTTAGCATTTACTTTCACTTTCTAGGAGTGATTAGTTGAATCATTTGCCAAAAACTTACCTTTATCATATAATTCCCCTACAATGTTTCCCTTGATCATTCAACTGAAATTACTTTATAAGATTACTTTAGCACTCTTCTCAATTTCATATTTTCTACTTAATTGTGTATTTTGAATCTTTTTTTTTCCTTTTTCTTAATTTTTCCCTTCAAATAGAGCTTGCCTTCATTCGAATCAAAATTAAATAATTGTATTTGTTATTTGCGAAGAATAAAAATTGAAGGTACTTCTGTAATCTTATATTCATTTTTGAGATTCCTATTCATAATTTTACAATGTATATATATTTCTTTCTTCTCGTATTCTCTTACCCTGAAAATTTATGGCCTTGTTATTTTGAAATAAGGTGTTAGTAATTGGAGAACCATGACCAGCACAGAGCCCTAGCAAGTCTTTAGCATTATATTACACTTTAGCTTTACTGCTTCCTTCAAACTTTCTTAAAATGTGTCCATAAATTTTCTTCACTGCCACACATTGGATTGCCAATAATTAATATGTATTTTGTCTTACTATTTATAGCAAATTAGAAAAACAAAATAATAAATTTTAGATAGATAATCAAAAGTATAAAAAAATCAGAGTAATAATAAAAATTTTTAGTGGCTCAGAAAAAAAAAAAATACAGAATAAAAAACGATTTTAAAGATAGCAATTGAATAATAAAATGAATGTTAAAAAACGAACAAGCGATATATATTTTACTTATATAAGTAAAAGATTATTTTTTTTTATGCTGTTAAATGTAAGAATTTCTGAAATAAACTAATAAATAGCAAAGTTTCAAATATACAGAAAAAGATTAAATAGAAATTAAGTAGTCATCAGAAACTTACTGGGAATTTAACAAGAGAGATCATAAGATACTCTATTCGATTTTTATATAGATCCTAAAGCATTAGAAATATTTGAAGCAGTAATTGAAATTAGATTTTCACTTTTGAGAAAGTCTCTGCCAAGTAAGAAGCTTTCGTGTTTCCTTTTTTTTTATAATCAACAGTAGCTAAAAGATAACATTAAGTCAGTACTTGGTGTTATCTAAAACTGCTAAATAAAACTCTTCCTGAATATAAAACTCCAATCCGAACACGGTTTTACTTCTCTTTAGCAGATCTTTTGCCTGTTTGGTTAAGAAAAGTCCACTCCTCTTGACAGTTTCATTTTATTAGTTTTGTTTTTTGGGAACTACTTTAACTACAATTAATCGATGAAGAATTCCATTAAAATTCCATACGTGCTTTATCGCACCTAATTACGGAATGTAGCAGCAATAACTCAGTTCCAAGATAGCGAAGTCCTTTTCTTCTTTTTTATTCTGATGGTTACATAATTTTGGCATGTATCGATTCCATGTTTGTATTCGAATGAAATGAAGCATGTAGTTGCAATCTCGCAAAGAGATAATTTATCACTGCACCAGTGAATATATACATTTATTTCTGAAATTTAAGTCTTAATTTTTTTTTTTTTTTTTTTTTTATATTTAAGTTTTTGCTACTCTTTGAAAATGACTTAAAATTAATTACGAATACATAAATAAATAAGAAAAGTGATGGGCTCAATAAATTGATGAAAAAAAATCTATTTCAGTTTTTTATTTCATGCTTGAAAGCTGAGTGCCTGAAGAATCCATTCCATAAACAAGAAATGAATCAAAATAAAAACAGACTGAGGAAAAAAATAAATTGATCTATTAAAATGTATTATTTTATATTATATTCAACTATATTCACAGTCAAGAAAATTCCAAATATTGACTTATTAAATTCATAATTTTCATTCTAGTCTATAATAATTTGTTAGTTAATTGCTTAGGCTAATTCCTATATTGCACAAAACATTTTTTTCTTTTAATATAAATTGAAATCTCGTTTAATTTTAAATTCTAATTGTGCATGACTTTAGTCTAATTAGGAAATTTATTAGATGTAGTCTAATAATAATAAAACAAAGCGAATCAATTACTACATTAATTATTTTTCTCTTAACTTTTGTGACTTTCGATCTGTTTGCAAGTGTTCTGCAATTGTTCAATTCCTTCAAATTTTGTAAACTTTCTGTAGTGCTTCTAAACTTGCAATTCATTCTGGGAATAAAACCCGACAAATTTCCTTTGTTTAAACTTGTTTTCAAACTGAGACAAAGTGTTTGTCTTCCATAAAATTCGAAGGTCATTTTGTTTCCGGTTGGACGCTGTTTGTACCTTCATTGGGAAAGCAAAAAGAAAAAAAAAAGTTGTTCTTATTCCTTAATTTCTTTCGAAAGTGATGCAAGGAAAGAAAGGAACCGTGGAAATTGAACAATAGCAAATAGACGATATTCCTTGAAATTATGAATTACGTTCTTGTATCACCCTCGGAATCCACCTGGCAGTGTTTGGTCGTCATTCCTTTAGTGTCGACCTACTCAGTTACAAATGGCAGTGAAGACAGAAAAGGGACGGCTTGGAGTTGAAGCGATGCATACACTGTGGCTAACATGACGGGTTGCCACCTAACTAGCCACTAATAGCCATTCGACTTTTCCATTGCTCTCCACAGATGGTTTTCGATTGCTCTCTCCTTTTTCGATTTTTATCACAGGAACTGTGGGTTGTTTTTTTTTTTTCTTTTCAGAAGTTGGAAAACTTGGAACTTTGTAACTAATCTTATTTTTTTCTTAGGATCGGGAATAACAAGAATAATTCAATAAATACAAAAATCAAAATCAAAAATTATTAAAATAATACTAGTTATCGATGTCAAGAGATATTTAAAAAAATGCTTAATTAATTTATTTGGTAATTACTGCAATAGAGCAATAAAGTTTATTTAGAAAAAAAAAGAAAAGAAAAATTCTTGAAATGGGAAAACTTAAATAAATCTAACGGAATTTACAAAAAAAATCTTCAATTTATATAAAACATAAGTTAAGTTTTCTAATTTTCCAGTCATAGTTAAAAACAAGATGTATTAATAATCGTTTTTAATAATTGTTTTAAACTATTTAGCAATATCTGAAATAAGAAAGATAATAATATACACATTTGAAACTATTGATAAATATAGCTTTCAATAAAATACAACTTAAAGAACGAAAAAAGAAAAAAAAGACAAGATTGAATGATTTGATTTAGGTTAATTACTACCCTCCAAATGCTTTCAAGTTGAATTCCTGTGAGGGAAATGCTAAACTTCTGATTTATAGCCGTATGTTCCTGATAACAATCATTCCCCCCTAAAAAAATATATAAAAAAAACTTTTTTTTTTTAGTTTCTTTTATCTAAATTTTTGTTGTTCTCATATTTTGTTTTTTCCTTTACTATTGTGTGCCGATACATGTATATACAGGTTCTGTGGGTAAATCGAATAAAAAAAAAATACAAAAAACAGTCTCTGGCAAATTCAATTGCACTTGGTTCATGGGTTCACAGACTTGGGTATTTTGTTTTCACTTGTTTTTGATGAAATTTCAATTATACAAGAGAGGCAACATATTGCAGTTTGATTACTTCCTTAAAACTGTCGTGTTAACTTCTAAAAACTTTTTTTTAAGTATCATTACTACGTAATAAAATGCTGATTATTAAACACCTTACAAACTGTAAAAATTAAAATTGGCTAAAAAAAAATTCATTCAAGATTCTGTTGTAATCTGTCACAATTGTTATCACGTTTGAAATTATTCTACAAGGAAATAGGGGTCTATTATCCTGGAGATTTTATAATTCACCCATTTCAACTTTATATGATTTACTTCCACTGGTAAATAACTGTTTAGTTCATATGATAGAGTAAATTGAATAAGTAGAGTGAAATATATATTTATTTCATTTTTCTTATTCAATATTAATAAAATTAAATATAAGAATTGTACCATTACTTGTCTCTCTTTTCTTTTAGAATCAAATTGCTCAAAGTTATATGTTACTATATTAAGGCTCTCTGTTTATGAGAAAAAAAATTTCTTCTTTAAAAAAAAGAAAAAAGACCAAAAGGTTTATAGTTTCATTTACAAAGTGCAATCAAAACTAAATAAGCTGAAATTTAAACAGCTTCATCAAAACTACGAACTAGACTATTTAATCCCCCCCCCTCCCCCTAAACATAATTATGTGATTTCCTGCAAAGAAATGAATACTTCAATTCCTTAGACAGTTTCAAGTTAGAAAATTTTGTCATCTCAGATTGATTGTTAATAGAAAAGAAAAAAAAAAAACTAATTATAATCTTCTTGTATCTTGTAAATCAGATACTGTTTTAAATTTTAAATGTTGTATAATATCGGAAAAATATTATGAAATCAATATCTGATCATAATTCACTTTTTCATACCTGCTATCTTCAAAATTCAACTTATGAAAATCAACATAAAAGCAAAAACAAATAAACAAGCATTGTAGAAACTTTGTCAAGAATGAATCATTTCTGTATTACTTTTGATGAAAAAAAAGTCCACAGTGCATGAATTTTTCGTCTATCTGTTATTTTCTTTCTTGCAAATAATATAGATTTTTATTACAATCTAGTAACCAATGCAGAAAATTAGATTCTGATGGAATAACGTAAAGAAAAAAAGTTTTGGTAAAACGTCACACCTGTTTTTATACCAGCGTATGTTTCTAGACTTCATCATAGGCCTAACTGTATGTATCTACAGGTCTGAAAATATTAAAAAACTAACTTTGCTTTTTTAAAGACTTTCAAACTAAATAGGCTAATTGCTTTCATACTGACATTTTAATACAAGTAAGTATATAAAACCCTTTAAATTTTAAAGTCTTAAAGTTAAAAGAAGACATAAGAGAAACTGATCAGTTTTGTTTGTGTTTTTTTCTTTTGTAAAAAATGCAGTAGGATAAAGATCGAATTTAGATACATTCTGAATGAATGGTAATAAAATTACATTAAGCAAAATAGAAATGAAATGGAAATAACTTACAACAAAGCTTAGACTTCAATTACGGCTCGAAAATATAATCAATGCACAAAATTTCTTCTAGAATTGAAACTTTCTTTTGGGTTTTATTTCATTTACTTTGCTTTTCCTCTTCAATTCTATTTATTTTATCTATTCTTTTTAACCATTTTTAATTTTAATTCTTTAAAGTTTTACAATTTTTTATTTAAATATTTTTTTTATTTATCGCATTATTGAGAATTATTTTAAATTCAAACAGAAAATTATTTAATCTAAATAGTTTAAACAGAAAAATTCAAAAGAGGAAATCTTCATTAAAAATTATGAAAAACAATGATATTATCACCGATACAACAGAGCTAACTTATAAGTAACATTAAAAAAATCAATTAGCATTAGAACATTTTGATAATGTAACTGTAACACGATTTTACTTACATTATTCTCAGAAAATGTAATATAGTAACATTAATGTCTTAAGATAGAGTAGTAGAGAATTCTTCTGGTCTTTGCTACAAGTCAACAAAAGCCACAAATGGGTAGTGATAAAAGTCACTAACGATTAGTTTTATCTCTGTTTAAACGACGCATTTTAAGGGACTTTTCATTTAATATAAATCAAATGCCAATTAACCAACCTCTTAGTATTTCTGTCATAAGTTAGCTACTGATTTTTATTTAAGCTCGATTGATAGGAAGTCCTAGAGCATTATGAGATCCGCGGAAGTTCAAAAAAAAAAAAAAAGGAAACAGTGAACGCATTCTCTTTTC
Organism: Thereuonema tuberculata; assembly: GCA_023159025.1. Lineage (NCBI taxonomy): Eukaryota > Metazoa > Arthropoda > Chilopoda > Scutigeromorpha > Scutigeridae > Thereuonema > Thereuonema tuberculata. Next base: position 165,086,008 of record JAFIDM010012231.1, read on the forward strand.
AAGTTGCACTCTACAATCGCCATAAACTACATTTTAAGATCTGTTGCACACCTGCATCACATTAAGTTACCGAAACAGATTTCAACCGTGGCGCTATAAAGTAAAGAGACAAGCCATTAGATATTGCACATTCCAACTCATTTAACTTTCTAATAATTAGAAGTTATTGCTGTGACGTGTCTTACATAAGATAAGAATCACTAGGACATCATTAGACCAAACAATGGTTAGCAAAACAGGCAGGATTAAGTTCAATATACATGCAATTGTGCAAAAATTTTATGAGAGATTTAGTTTCCGCGAATGTAAATAGTGACAGTCATACATTTGTATTCATTTCAAGCAACACTACCATTTGGACATTTATTACCTACTAAATACACATATTCTCCAGGAAAAAAGATCTTTAAATAAAGAAAGTCGTAATTAACCGAATACAAGTTTATTAGCATTTAAAAGAGAGCTATTTAATCTGAAATGGCTTAACTGCATACAGAAAAATTGACTAGCAGAAAGCCCGATTGAAAATACGGAAAAATTGTGCAAATTTTTTTTTTTTATTTTTTTAAATTGTCATCCTAACAACAGTAAATTCCTAAATTGAATTAAATAAAAAATGTCAATAAGTGTAGAGCATTTCACAGCTGTTTTTTTTATTATCCCCTGACAGAGATGGAGGAAGCATTAAAATAATCAACGAAAAAATAATCACCAAAGTTTCAAAAAAAAAAAAGTTTTCGATAATTTTCTGCTTTTCAGACTTTAGTAGAGAAATGAAAAGTATATATATTAAAAAAATAAAAATCACAACTTATTACCAGTAGTTGAATTATATATTTTAAGTAAGTTGAGTGAACATAATGAACTCAATCAACTTAGCCAAATGAAGAATAATCTCAGCAAACTTTCTTTATAGAAGATTTTCATAAAGAATACCAACAATTTACTGCAGCAATAACAATAATAATATATTCGGTAACAATCATTGTTGTAATGCTCTACTAAAATTTACTATAACATCATTTTTTTTTTAAATTCTTAAAAGAATTGGCTGCTTATTAAGATTTAATTAAACTTCTTTAACATTTATTATATATCCATATATTATATATTAAAATGCTAAAGAAGTGAAAATTTAAGAAATAATAATAAAGTTAAAAAAAAACAACAACAATTAAATGGATAAGTAACAGAAAATTTCAAAAGAAAACCGTTGATGGAACTAAGGATTTTGTCTCTATCAGATAAAATACTTTTGATCCAATTACCAATTCTATCTCTTAATTTTCTAAAATTTTATAAAAAATCTCTTTCAAAAATTGGATCTCTTACGAAGCCAATAATTAAAGTGGTTACATAACGGAATTCCACTTGTATATCTTCTAAATAAACTTTTTTTTAATCAACTGTAGGGCAGAAAACAATTATCCCCATCAAATATAAAAAATAGTCACGATATTTAGATTGAGGAAAAAAAAAAAAGAAGAAAAATTCCGAAGAGGAGGAAGGGACTTGGAAACTTCAAGCCCACTAAAAGTTGAGGGGGAAAATATTTTACTGTTACCAACGGGCACTTCCAACCAATCAGAAAGTTCGTGGGATTTTTGACAACCTGAATTATGGAGGATTCCTCTAATTGATACACGAGAAGGAATGGCCAAATAGCAGCAACTAAATAATACAGTTTTATGCGAAGAAATGCTTTGTGGCTCAGATTTACTTCTTTTTTTTTTTATCAAACTTATTTATTAAGTAATTTTAAATAAAAAAAAAGTGCAGAAAGGAAAGGAAAAAAATGCAAGAGGCTATGCAACTAACTATATAATATTCAATAATTCGTATTTTCGTTTATCCAATTTTTTTTTTCTTATTTTTAAATAAATAAGTTACTAACTCGAACTTTAAAATAAACTTAATGCATTCAATTAATACTGAATTAAAATATTAAAACACAAATCTCTAAAATTTTAATTTTGTTATAAAAAAAATTTGTGAATTATGATTTCTTCTATTTTATTTAATTCATTTATTATATTTCTTGAATTTAACCGAATGATAAATTTACGATATTTTAAATATTAAAATTCACACAGAATTTTACTTACTTTAACCAGTATTAAATAGCTATTTCATTACGGTATATAAAGAAAAACTAAATTAATAATCTTTAATAATAATCTTTTCTTTTTTAGAATGTATAAATAAATAATTAAATAAGAAAGGAAATGAAAGTGCTTAAAAATCTTTAATTTTTTGAATAGGTTTAACTGCTTTTATTCTTAAACAAAATAACTTAGAATTCCAGATTACTTTGTTTAAGAATAAAAGCAGTTAAACCTCGAATTATCATTTATTCAAATGCTTGCTTTTAAAAACAAGAAAAATCCACAAACGAAGAAACTTAATTCAAATAAAATAATTAACTTATTTTTAGTTTATTTATTTATTTTCATGGTTCCAATTAGTTTCAATGTTCAACAAATGGAAGTACGGTTTGACTGTGATGTAAATAGAAAGAATGGACTTTGATCTAAAAATAATCTGGAAAAAAAAATAGTAAAATAACATTGCTGCGGTGTTTTAAGAATGCTGTAATTTGATACTGAAATTCTTATCTAATTAGCAGTAGGTAATAATTTTAAAATATGTCTTTTTTTTCTACTTTTTACGTAAATAAATTAAAGTGAATTCGAAATATTTGTCAATTATTGCACATCAACAAATATCAAAAGGTAAAATTTCGCTAAAACATCATTACAACCTAATTAAAGGAAAAGAATTTTTTTCGTTCTTTCTCCTTTTTTTTACTAACAACATTAAAGAGATCAATGAAAATTGCTTACACTGTTAATGGCACTGAAAGAAGTAAAAAAACAACAACAACAAAAAAAAAGGTATATAATAAAACAATTTTATTATTAATGTGTTTTTCCTATCCCTTATATATCTAATTCTGTGAATGACATCTGTGGACTAATTTGGTTTACATATTGCTTATTTAGCGAATTGAAGATAAGGCAATGGATGCTTATTTAAAAAGTTAAATTTGAATTTCCCTTATAAAATTATTTATAATTTACTAATAAATTTTGCTTCTTCCTTTCTAATAACAACTTTTGCTTAGACAAAAGTAACGGTTTTCCTAAAAACAAAACATCGAAAACTATTATATTTTAATGCTTATCATAATAAAAACAAAAAAAAATTCGAAAGGAAGGGGAGAACAGAAACAGACGTAATCAATAATGTGTTTATTATGTGTCATCACAGGATAAAAAAGTAAGATATTCTAATAAACAAGCCTTCCAATGAACACACCAAAAGTAATCATATCGTAATAATATTATCTATTGGTTTTTTTGCTATTATGTATTGAGATATAATTGGAATAGTAAAAAAAATAAGTTACAGAGATATTTAAGAAGATCACTGTACAACAAAAACCAAATATTTCTTAGAAATTTCAGTTACAATTTAAAATAAAAATAAAATCTATTTTTTTTTTCGATAACTTTATTCATAGATTTCTTAAATTTGATATATATTTTACTTCGTTTCATTTTTTTGTATCTCTGCAACTTTAACTTGAAAAGTACTCTTCTTGAATTAAATATCTATCTAACTTATTTTCTGTATTATTCCAACTATAACTATTAGTTACAGAACGGCAAAAAAATCTTGGCACATTTTTTCGTAAATTTGTAGTATATTAATTAAGAGATTAAATAAATAAATTTATTTAGTTATAATATTTAAGAAACTTACAAACAAAATTTTGAAGCAGCTTCAATCGGAAAAAAAAATCTCATTTTCTTATTTAAAATGCATTTTTTTTGTTTAATTCTTTAAATAATTTAAAAGTAACATAAAAATAAGCTCGGTTATAAAAACATAATCATATAAACATTTTAAATCTCTTATAATCCAGTAATTAGACAAATTGAAAAACCTTTCAATCTCATATATGTTTGATTTAATTCATGCAATCCATTTCAAAAATAAAATTTGGAAAAAGAAACCTGAATTTTAATACTAATACATGAGTTATCATACGATTTTTGACTGAAAAAGAAAACAAAATATTAAGAAATATTTTAACTAACAAGTAGATCGACTTTTACTAACATTTAACAATATGATTATATAAATAATAATAAAAAAAAATCTGTATGATTCAATAATTGTTAGATATTATCGTAACTCAAAGTCTATTTTAAAGTAAAAAAAAAAAAAAAAATCATAATATTACACAGAAGAAACAGAATTAACACAGAAGAAACGCTGATGCAATTATTTGCATCAGAACTTTAGAGCAGAAGGAGTTACTAAGAAACTACTTCGATTAATAAGCTGATAAAGACAGCCAAAGATACCAAAGGTTAATCGTTTTTCCATCACTTTTCATTTGACATTGTGCTAAATTTTTAATGTTCACAGAGTTCACAAAGAATATTTGATTAAATAAAAGTTGAAAATTTCGTAGAAAATATACCCTCAAATGATTTATTTATTTATTTAACAAAATATTTTGTTAATAAATCATTATTATATATTTTCAATCATATTTAATGATCTTGATGAAAATATAATGCTTTAACGTAGATTTGTAGGTTTTTTATTTAGAAAATGAGAGATTTCAGAAATGAATCCAAGAATTAGTCCACGAACAAATTCCATCTGTAAATAATCATGTTTCAGCTGGATTTTAAAAGCCATTTTTTAAAAACAAAATTTAGAAAAAAATATAATTGTTTATTCTAATAATGAACTTGGTGAGTTGAAAGGCCTATTTATGAGATAAATGTTAGAAAATCCTTCAAGTCAAAATTTATATAAAACTATAACTATGCATTGTTTTTAAAACCGATTTCATTTTTTTTTTAAATGTAGACGTTACATAAGATTTTGATCATAATGGAAATGGAATTAACTTTTAACGAATTTTAGTATTTTAATAATCAATCAATGATATAACAAAATCAGATGGAAAATAAAGCTTTTCTTTATTTATTCCTATAGAAACTATGCTGCTTACTAACTCTATCCACTGTCTATCCGCCAATGTCATAGACGAGCTTTTTCGTGTGTATACACATTTAATTCCTTCTTTTTGAAATTTTATATTGCAAAAAAAGTAAAAAAGGACTCAAATGACACTTATAAAGTTGCAATTACAAAGACCAATGATTTGATAAAATTACATCGATTCGGGTTACCTTGTTTGCCTTGTTTATCAAGCGACTGGCCTAGAAGTGTTGCGGTAATTCACTGCAGTATTTGAAGTTTGTCTATGTTTCGAAGTAATTTCTAATCAAACTTATTTAGTTCATAACTGAAAAAGGACAGAATTAGAGATTAAAATCCTTGGGAGGGACGTGGTGGCCGTTTCATTTTCAGTTAGCATTTATTCGATTGCGAACGGAATTTACTCCTATATTTTCGCATTCTGCATGTGCCGCAGTGTCATGGCGTCTTCGAGATTCCCCAATATTTTCATCTGCCGAGCCCCACGCGCTGTCTCGCTGCTCGAAGGTCAGGAATTCCTGCACCTGTTTTTATTTATTGTGATGCTAAGAAAACAGATGAACATTGTCGAGGAATGAAAATAATTGGAAGTCACTGTCCTTTTCGTTGTGTGTGTCTGCATATTCCAAAAGCTAACGCGCGTAGCTAATGCCTAACAAAAATATCTGCCAGACAACTCAGTACATTTTCGTTTCGGCGAACAAAACTATTTGTCTTCGTAAGAAATATGCATCGATCACTTCCAAGAACTATTCTTTTTTTTTTCCTTCCCTCAGTTCAAGGGAACTTTTCCTAAACTTGAACATATGTTGCTGTGGAATTTAGATAATGATTTGAAAAAGGATTAATCGGATTAAAGTGGATTGTTATTGATGACAGCATTTCGGTTTAAGACAAGAGAGTAATAACCCATTTGAAATATACAACGGAAAATTATCTAATTAATTACTTTAAGATAAAAAGAAATTCAGAAAGCAAGTAAACCTACAGCTAAACTCACTTGATCAGTATTAAATAATAATATCAACAATAAAACTGACGATACATTTGAACTGATTTAACATATCAATTTATAATTTATTGATGTTTCTAATAATATCAGAAGAACTTTTATATAAGTATTAAAGAAACTTCTGTTTGTTCTTGAAAAATTTCTTACTTATAACTGTTTCTAGGAGTAAGCAAGAAAGAAGTTATAAAAAAAAAGGTAGTACTCTTTTTGATATGTATCAAAGAAAGAAATGAGTAGAATATGTATAGAAAATTTCGTCTGATGTTAAAGCAAAAACAAGTAAGTTAAAAGAAGTTATCTCTGTTAAATTTCTAATATTGCTTTATAAAATTAAATAATGTAATTCCAATGATTTTGTAAGTTAAATTTTTTTTTTCGTTTGCTAATTTTCAAGTTACCTTAATTCAAAAATAAACAAATCGGGATATAGATAGTGATTCTATTATTTCTTTTAAAAAATCGGTTATTAATACAAGAAATTTAGCATGTGTAAAACATTAAATGATTAATTGTAAAAATCTATTAATTAAAATTTTAAAAATACTTGAATATTTCAGATTTGATATTCTTCTATTTTACTTTATATGTGTACATGCAAAAGAAAACAGTCATTTATTTTATATATAATCTTCTGGTCTTATTTTCTTTTTCGTTACTCTTCTATTTTTACTTTACTTCTGTTTTAATTTTTGTAGTTTATTTTTAATTAAAAATATTTATTTTGTTTTTGTTTAAACAATTACGAAGTACATGCATTGTTAATATCTATAAAGATTTAATACGTTAATGTTCCTTTTTATTCTTTTGAATTTAAAGGAAATTATTCATCATTTAAGAGAAATAAAGATAAAATAATAAATGTTCAAATCTTGTAAATTTTGGACACTTTTATTTTATTTATTTATTTTTAATTTGAAAATTAATTCTGAACAGAATAGTATCGTAGCATTAGTCAGATGGTTGAGTTATTATTTTGATATCATAAATTTCTTTTTATTATTAGATATTAAAATAAAAATAAAAATATAAAGCGATGGCTTATTTAAATATCTTAACTGACTCTGCAACTCGATTCGGTTTTGCAGTATACACAAGGATTAAAGCAGATTAAACCTAAGCTTCTCTCTATGACCTTTGTCCATTCTTTCAGAATTATATTGCAATTCTGTTGTGTCTTTGTAACGAAATACGAATAACGTTAATGGCCAATGATCATAAGTTGAAAAGGAAGAACAAAAACAAAACAAACTTGTGAATGCAAAACACAGACCAATAAACCTCTAGCTTAAGCTCTCTTGTTTCTTTTGAACTTGTAGAGGTTACATGTATTGTAAATAATATATTGTTATTAGTTTATTATTCGTTTTTAATATCAAGATGGAAAAGAGTCTGGAGAAGAAAATGTACAGTTTTTTTTTTTAATTTCAAGTAAACGAATTGATGTTTTTTTTTTAAAAAAAAAAAAAAAAAAGGAGGGGGGGATGTCAGAACTTCTTTCGCTTCTCTCATAAAAAATATGATGGACTGAGATTGAGATACAGCGAATAACAGAGAAAAGTTCTTCGTATTTTGCGCATGCGCCTGTGTCGTTTGCCAGGCACAGAAACCGGGTAATTTCTTTCTAAAGAAAATCAATGTCAGTAGATATTTTCCGCCAGAAAATTCAAATCAGATATGGTGTGGTTTGGGTGGGACTACTTTTTTTCTTCTTTTTCTTTGTGGTTGTGTATATGTGTGTGTGTGTGTGTGTGGCCAAGATTTACATTCTAAAAAAAAAAAAGAAGAAGAATAGTCCAATCTTACCTCTGCTCATTTTCCCCTTCAAGGAGAAAAGGACAAAAAATGCGGGACGCGCTGAGAATTAAGTAGTTTACAGCTGGATAAAAAGGAAGAGAGAGGAAAAAAAAAAAAAAAAGATGCTGGGGGAGGAGACTTCCAAGAGGGTTTGGTGCAATCGCAAAGTTTGCCCCAAAGGGCTAAGGTCACTTTCCTCAAGAACTTTCTACAACCAGCTGAATATCATTTTTATTTTGAAAACTTGTTATATAACAATTGATTATTTCTTGACTGTGTATTTTTTGTTTGTTTGTTTATTTGTTTTTGAGAACAGCCTTTTACTAATTGATTGATTTATTTCATAAGCATTTACGAAACTGCTTTATCAAAGAAGTTTTTTATGTAACATTTAAAATATTAAGAAATTAAATTTATTGTAGCAAATATTTATTTTATCTTCTGAAATATTAAAAACAAAATTATTAAAAATTAGATTTTAGGAAAAAAAAAAAAAAAAAGAAATCTTTCCTGAACTTTGCGTAATCGGGAAAAAAAAATCATTAAAGACTTTTCTTTTATTACTTTCTTGTGAATTTACTGAATTTAACAATCAGATTTAACTTTCAAAAAACTGTGTGTTTTGATGAAAAAAAAAATTATGAATGTAATGGATGTTATTTAAATAATTTAAAAAGATAGAATTGAGATGTTAAACAATTCGTTCGAATGTCATTGTTTATGTACATTGACAAGTGTTAACAAGGACATTCATAGGAAGGCCTCCATTATTAAAGCTGTCACAAAAAAATTCATTTTTAATTTTGTTTACATCAACCTTCATGTCAATAATACTGACACAAAATTTAAACAATTTGTAATAACTAAACAAATAAATTAATAAATAAATAAATCATTAGCTTTGAGGAACCTATATTAAAAATTCATATATGTGAATACTGGATTGATAGGATAGCTTATTGATTTTTGAAAAATAAACGATAAATTAGTCACACTAAAAAAACCCGAATAAATACTCCGATCAAATCAATGTTTAACGATATTTCAACATTTAATTCATTTTATATTTCTTCAAAATTTCTATTTAAACAGATTGAAATTCTAATTGCAAAAACAGGCTAAAAATGACTTCAAATTTAAGAATATTAAATATAATATTAATATTCAAATTTAATCTTCACATTTAATATTCAAATAGCAGAATATAATTAATAAAAATAAAATCAGAATTTAATATTTAGAAATGATAGGAAGGAATTTTGTAAGCTTAAATGGGCTGAAAGCTTGATTCCAGGAAGAAACGAACATGTAAAGGAATTTTTAAATTAAAGCAAAAATATATTATTATCAGTATTAATGTACATAGCGGTACATATTTGTTTATAGCTACTTCTTACTTAAGCTTATTATTACATCTAATTATATTATTCTGCATAGTTATGTATAATTATTAATATATTCTTTCTTTTAAAGAAATTTGTATCTATTCAAATCACTTAAATAAGTCTTCTTTTCTTTTAAATCATGTCAATAATTTGATAAGTTTATACTGATTTGTTTTTGTGTTAAAAAAAAAAGAAAAAAGAAAAAAGAGGGAGAGAAATCGATAAGAAGACAAATTAAAGTAAAATATCCATATGGAAAGTTATATGCACAACTTAAGAAATTTAGAAAATATTTTTGGATTATCTTTTATGAATAGGATTTCCTAAAAACGGCAGATAAGTTTGTTTAGAAAAGAATCACAGATTTTTTTTTTTTTTTTAACTTCATTATTTGGAACGGTTTTATTCCGTTACCTACATTTGAAGCAGCTCTTCATTTACGCTACCAAATTCCATTTTAGAATCGATACATGCCATTCAATTTCAGATGTTGTTAATAAATATTTCGATCTTCAAACCTTTCGGCTCGGAATTGTTATGCTCAGTTAGGAGCGGTTTCCACTGCCTACGTGCACATTTGAATGAAAATGCCCACCAAGTGAGGCAAGCAAGTGCTTTTCGAGAGCTGTTCAATGGACTGCAAGGTTTATTACCCTCGGAAAAACCTCATTTAAATAAAATTCACGAAGCAATTGCTGAACAGAGAAAATAGGCCGAAGTCGCTAATCAACATCCAACATGGCGGCATCGTAATGGCGGCCACTCGAAGGGCGCCGCCTTTTTTACTTGAACGAGAAAATTAAAGTTCGACTGCGCAAACTAATCTTCCTCGTTCTAAAGAGAAAATATGACGTTCTTCTTTCATTTCTCTCTATCTTTTCCTTACATGTTACATTGGTAATTTCTGAATTTTTGAAAATGAAAACAAGATACCATCTCGGTTCCAATTTATCCTATCTCCCACCCTCGACCAAGTAATGGGTTAGCTCTGGTGCTTTTCGAGAAGGTTATTCGAGTTGTAAAACTGGCATAGACCTGCGGAGAATTTACGTCATTCTCGAGTGCAGGATTAGGATGATACAAAATCAAGAACGCTACGGCTTGCTATATGCCTGTGTTATATGTATGTTACTTTTTTTTTTCTTTTTCTTTTTGAAAGCCAGATCTTTCTGAGAGCAGACCTAAGAGGCTGATGAGTCAAAAGCAAAAAAAAACAAACAAAAAGGAACTTCGGTTAGAGAAACAGTTTCACGAACAAAAGCATGGCGCAGTGGAATGTTCCAATTGCGACGCTAAAACAACGGAGATGGCGCTTTCACGACAAATTAGCCACCGCTACTTCGAAGAGATCGCCGCCGTTTTTGTTGGCTACGCAGAATGGGTCTTTCCTATCGGTTACTCTGCTTCTCCGAATGTTTGGTAGCATGAAAGGACACTGCCCAATTACAACCATTACGGAATGTGAAATACCTGACATTTACGACCGATTGTGGATACGTTGTATTTCTTTCGACAAATAAATTTTGCGAATCTCGGCTAGTGGACCCGAGTGGAGGTCGGATTGCGAACGCCAACTCTTTTCGCCAAATCGCTCTGTCGCATTCGACACACTTCTCCTTATTTCAATGCCGTCACAATATTTTTCAATCGGTACAGTAAAACGGAAAAGAGCAGAGAAAGAGGAAAAGTGCACACAAAAATAAAATAAAATAAAACGAAAAGCCATTCGACGAAATAAACAGGCTTACGACATTTACAAGTAGATTTACAAAAGAAAATATTGTCAAAGTCAATTATCCAAAGAATTATCGAATTCATTAAGATTTTAATAGACGTCTTATTTTATTTAAAATAACAAAATGTTAATCAACATAGATGATTAATATTTGCATGCTCAATAAGAAAATGATTACAGTTCTGCTATAAAACTAACAGATTTACTTAAGACCAATCATTACAATGAAAGTTAAAATGCAACTAAAAAAAAAAAAAATTAAGTAGTATTTTTCAGACTAGAAATTTATTGTTTACTTATTATTTTTTTATTTTTTTTAATAGAAAGGAAAATCTTATATTGTAGATTCAGAAATACAAAGCAAAATAAAGGACAATGACTGAAGCATTATTTCAAAAAGTATTTTAATTTAACCTTTACATGAGCCCTTATTGAGTTCTTGAATAAACTGGTGAAAACTTCTGCCTTAAAAAAAAAAAAGGAATAAAAATTTTAAATGTTAATTCGAAACTAAGCAAGCCAAAGAAATCACTCGAGACACGAAAAATCTTGTAAAAATAAATCGTTTTAAATGTTTATGTTTCCAAGAGTAAACAGATAGCGAATTAGCTGTGAGAAGCCAAAAGCCACACACACACACATATACACACTCAAATAACCTGATAAAAGATTTCAAGATAGTTGTAGAGCAAACAAAGTTGTTAAGAGCCGAATTTCTGTATGTCTTAAGGTTTACACAGCCAATGGATTGTGGACTTAGTAATAACGACTTAAGTTGACGGAACCCAGCCCCACGGTGATGAGGCGGCAACTCGAAGAGCCTCATGTTGACATGTTCCAAAAGTTTGCGTAAATAAGATGTGCACAGACGCTCAGTAGGACGTCGCCTTTGCGGATTCTTTTTCATCTGATCTTGGGTATCTACCCTCTCTGAGTCTAATCTCCCCGCCCACATCCACCATGCACGTGCATCTCGCAAACGATTCCGAAGAGCTCCTCCTCTAATCTTCTTTGGCCTCAATGATCACGACACGTGTCGGGAATGTCAACGAGACATAGCCCAGATTATTCTGCACTTTCTTCCTTGCCATTCGTTTCTTATGGTTCATCAGAGTGCATTTTACTTTCGGCTTTTGCGACTGCCTCTTGAATTTAATTAATGATCCGACCCATTACACTATTCACAGCATTTTTGGAATACACATTCTTTAAGGCTGATGACTGTCATTTTGTCTTTCACCCGATTCCACATTGATTCCTTTATCTGTTTATTTGTTTGTTTCCTATCATTTTTTGTTTTCTTCTGAGAAAATTTGATCGGTTTTTGAACTTTCGTAAAAGTTGTTAAGAGGCACTAAAAAAAAATGCTAACAGTTAGAATCAAGATTAAATAAAGAAAACTTCAATTGATTGAAAGCACTAGCTTCCCTTCAATTAAACTCTTCTTTTAAACTTTTCTCTTGAAAGTTTAATTCAAAATATCAAATAAAAGTTTAGACATTAGTCTTTTGTTTTGCTACAGTAATAAATTACTTTCTAAAATATCATTACTTATCTTATTATTACTCAGCTGCTTTTATCAATGAATTTTCATCTGATTTGTCTGAACTATAAATTGAATCTTTATCAGCTTTTTGATTTGTAATTATAGACAATGTTGAAATAAATGTTATCTAACACCTGTTCCTTATCATCTGCCTAATTATTACGATTAATTATCATAATAAGATTACTCTGAACCAAGTTAAAAAAATGTCATTCAGTTATTAAGTACAATTTATTCTTTGTATATATATGTATAAAAATATTAGATTAAAATATTATTGGAAAACTATGTAATGTTTTATCCAAATAAAAATAAAAAACCAACAAATACAACATAATGTTTACCAACCTAAATAAAGAAAGAAAAAATCACAAAAATCACCTGTAGAATTTTAGAATACGAATTTCTTTGATTATGTAAGCATTTCTGATTATTGTCATTTGTTTTACAAAATTACTTTCAAAATAATAAAAGAAAAAAAAAAAGAATATAAAATCTGATTAATTTCTTATTGTTTATAAAGCAAACACTAAACTCAAATTTATATCTAATAAAAGCTTAACTGAAGAATAATTATTAAATTAATAAATAAATCAAGTCTTTACTTATCAATAAAATTTCATAATCAACTTGAATATACTTAATAAATAATATATTTTCTCACTATTTCACATAATTTGATCGAACTTGCTAAAGAGAAATAGAAAAAGCAATGTGCATTAAAAAAAAAGAAAATTAGGGGTTTCTTCTGCTGATGTCATTGGATAAAAAAAAATATGACCTCAATAAAAATTAAATCTAGGGAAGAAACGTAACATAACAACTATGATATTAAAGCCACATAATATATCTATATCCTTTTGTGAAACCACTCTTTTATTCCTTGAAATTTCCTGTTTATCACCTGGCAAAACTGTATGGAAAGAAAAAGAGAGGAGGGCAACAGCGGAATATAAATTATCAGTTGAAGACAAATTGCTTGTCCATCCAATTCAGTTTGGCTGTAAGATGGAAAACACGAGGCAAAAAAAAAAAAGAGAAATATTCTCTTTTGAAGTGTTTGTCGTAAACAGGAAAACCAGAAATTCTCATTTTTCTGAGCAGTTTTCCCTGTCTCTCCGTTTTGTTATTGCTTTACACAACACCGTGCATCAGTAAAAGTTGGAGACATGTGAAACGAAAACAGATGGAATAGAAAAAAAGTAATGATAACAGTAAGGACGAATAAAAGGGACCGTAGCAAGTCTGACTCAACAAATGATAGTTGTTCGAGGCTTGTGTCTCCTCCAAAGCGAGGCACGTAACTAATTTCCGAGATGTAGCAGGAAACTGGGTTTTTTCGGGAAGCAGTGAACGGTTGATGAGGAGCAATGAAGCAAACACAATAAGTGTGCCGGACTAACATTTGTGGCGTAACGCGAATGCCCATCTTCAAGAGGGGGGAAAAGTTTATCCAAACTCACCGGCAGCACATCCACAGTCCCATTAAGAGTTCCCAAAGGAGTGATGGTCGCCGAGATAAATAGCTCCAAATAACCTCGCGGTGGAGTAAACAGAGGAAAACTGGGGGACAGTCACGGCAGCGAAGTGAGGAGACAGAAAGAAAGGGGGAGGGAGAGATAACTATCTCCCTTCTCTTCAGAAGGAGGGGGTTAAGGGAACTTGAGGAAAAAAAAAAACCAGGAAAAGAATTCTCACTAAAGGAGAAACTACAGAAAAAAAAAAGAAGACGTGGCCTGTGTTTACAGCGATAAACACTAAAAGGAGAAGGGACACACACTCATCAAGGGGAGTCCCTTTATTTTGGAACGCTGTGTGGATTTCGAATTTCGTTTTGGTTTCGTAAAAGAAATGTACAAAAGAAAATCGAATTCAAACCTAGATATCACGGGTTACAATTTAGGCTGAACCAGATTTTGTCAAAGAAAAGTTTTAATAGTGAAAACTAGAACGCAGGTGACCAACGAAATTGAAAGACGCCGAATGACAATACCCACCAGAGGCAATCCATCAAAGACGAACAAAAGGAAGAGTGGTTTCCTTGGGAGACATCCTCCTTTGGTTGGACGTTTTTAATCAGCTCTCGCTTTGATTTGCGACCCAAAGAGGAGGGTATTTGGATTCCGAACCTCAGTACCATCACAAAAAAAAAAAAAAAAAAGAGAGAGAGAGAAAGAAAGAAAAAGAAAGAAAGGAAGAGATGGGGATGGAGGGATAGGGGAGGGATAAACATAAGTTTTTCAAAGCACTAAGCCAAATATTTCGCTGATCAAAAATCCGTTCCTCTTTTTCAAACTTCTTTTTTTCGAGATGACATACATTGACGCCGAAATACGAGTTTTTCGTTTGCGAACTAATATAAGGCGGCATGTTTTGGACCTTTGCCAAATTGCTCTATCGCACTGTGATTCGCCTAAGCCTGCAAAATTTTCGCCAACTTGGCTTTCCATTTGATTGGTCGATCTTGGTACTAGTATTACCCTTTCTTTCCCCTTGATCCTCCCCTTTTCCTTTCTCTAATATTACGGAAAAGGTTCGGTCCCTCTGACCCAAACCAACCACCCAACTTTCCAAATATTTAAACCGCCCAGGCGCTTGCGATTCATTCCTTGGAAACTGGATTTCCCCCAAAAAATAGGAGGTGCGAGCGAAAAAGCGCGAGAGCAACGTGTATTTGCTTCAAACTCGCCTAATTAATTGCAGGAGCAGCCATACATTTAAATGAGGGAAAAATTTTCGCCAGCTCATATTGCTACTCATCGGCACTTGAAATACACTACGGGGGCCTTGCATTTACCCACTCCACCACCACCACCACCATTCCACCAAAGCCCACATGGGACATAACTGTTCGCCGGCTGATGGCGCTCATCCTCACGTATTCCGTGATGGATAGTAATCCTCTCCATCCAATAAGGCGGTGGCTCTAGAGTGGCCCAACTTCGTGCGCCCTCTGCCTCCAAAGGAAAGTAGCTGGGATCAGTTATGGCGCCCAGGCTGGTCTCCTATCGTGGCCCAACGATGGCGCCGAGTGCCAAACATCAGCACTTAGTAATGAAACAACCCAGAGCCACGTAAATATCTCGCTGTCTTCTCGGATGAAATTAGGAATTCCTTTTATTATTTATTTACATGAGAGTTTCTCAAGAGGATTTTTTTTTAAAAGTCATTTCTGATTAAAAATAGAAGAAATTGAAAATTATATTCTTTCTTTTTTAGTTCTATTTATTACAAATAACCCTCTAAAAAATAAAATAAATAAAAAAAAAAAACTGTATAGGCCTAATTTAAGATAACTGAAAAAAACTAATGAGACAAGTATTAAAAAAATAAAAATAAACTCCATTAATAGTATTTTTGAGGACTTGTTTATTTATTTATTTACTTTCTGACTCCTACAACTCAAATTTTGAGTGCAATAAAATTCAAAAAAGTTAAATTTGATGCTACATTCAAAATTAGATGATTTTTCAAAATAATTAAGGAGAATATTCAGTAATATTCTCCGATGTTATTTATTGCTTATGATGCAAAAATCATGGTTTTTAGAAAATTTATAGATGTAATATAAACATTTATTTTAAATAAAATTGAGTAAATTAAAAAGCAATCATTAAATAATTATAAATCAATTAAATTTATATGGTCTAAACTTATTCATAAATATATATATATTATCTTTTAACTAATTAAAAGAAACACAAGTTTCTCTTATAAAATATTTAATTTTTCAAGAAGTTTTTTTGAGTGATTTTTACTTCTTTGATATAATTTATTATTAATGGCTCAGCAATTTACACATGATACTTATTCCTTTGAGATGTCATTTCTCCTCTAAGGAAAGCTAAAACCCCTCTACTGTCATAACTTAGAAACTTCTTTCCTGGTTGAAATAATTCAATATTCTCAAAATAACTCGGATAAAGTCACAACTAGGCGAATAGAAAATAAGCTTTAAAGAAGGAAAAGAAGAAAGAAAACGATAACATACATTTCTTAAAAACTATTATTTTTGATTTTAAAAGCAGTTTGTTTTCAGGAAGTTATTCTTGATCATTTCCCTTCTCTGCCTCTCAAAGGAGAGTCTTTTATTTGGGTTTTCAATCAAGTAGAAGATCTCTACTGGGATCCTACTAACAAAATTTCCTTCGTAACTACGACTAATGAGAAAGATAAAATTGAATTTGGTAGTTTTGGGGGATATCATTGTCATTCAGTATTTATGAATTTCAACCACAAGGAAAAGGTAACAGAAAAAGGCATTTTGTAAAAGTGCTTTAAATAATGAAGGGCTATTGTTCTACGTAGAAGGCTTCTCCAAACACCGAAAGCAACCTTTTACAGATCCTACGTAGTTAATTTCTTATGAACGGACTGTTATAGCCGTTGATCAAATGGAAGATTTACGGGCAGCTTACAGCTTCATAATGTTACGCTTAAAACATGCAATTCAATTGATTCATAGGCCACTAAAATATCATGGTCTGTTAAAGAGACATTTGTTTTAGTCGGTATTTATTTTTGTTTTATTAAAACTGGAACAGATCTCAAGTATTAAACAGGATAACAGTTCTCTTTTCATTTCAATAGAACTTTAAGAAAAAAATCTAGTATATCAACCAAAACTTATCATTTTCATTATTCTATTAAGTACCACAAAGTACTTCTCCCTCTTCTATACAGCCAATAGATATTAACATCGACATATGAAATTATCAAAAGCAAAACATAGTTAATTTTATTAAAGTTAAATGCGATGGAACATTAGCAAATAATGCTCAAATAATGCTCAAATAATGCTGTACATATCTTACTTTTAAATACCAAGTTTTAAGTAACAAGTTAAACCAGAATGTAACTCTTCAACAAAAGAGGAAAGTATGTCTTACCATGGATGCTTTGGTACACGTGTCAAAGAAAACTTGCAAACGCTTTGAATAACAGTTTTCCACAGAGAAACTCTGTATCAATGAAAAGTCACTGAAAAGTGTTGTCGAAAAGGTCTAACAACTACTTTTAGAGAATAATCTGTTGGGCAACCTTCAGTTCTTTTAAATTTTGGCTTTTCATATCAAAAAACTGCCCATGACTTGTATGTAAAATGATCTGCGTAATACATAATTAAGAACAATCTGAAGATTCTTCTCGAAAATTAAAGCTCTACAGTTATCTCATAAAGTACTTCAAATGGTACAACATAAGCAGCAATAAAATTTGACAAACTGGAAACTTTTATATTAATTCTTTGGCTTTACTTATAAATTCATTATTGAATTATTTTTTTAAAAAAAAACCAGTGGTCATTGCTTCTAATATTTAATTGCATATAAGTTATCATTTTCGTTGCTTCTTGTCTCGCAACAGTATATTCTTAATTAAGAGGCAATTAAAAAGTATTAACTTTTTTCTGTCACATTACAAAACATTTTTTTCCTATTACTAATTCCTTAACTGTCGACTTAATAATTAAGTGGCTGTAGAAACTGACAAACTTCCAAGTGTCTTTATTAATCAAGCACATCCTATTAGTACTTGAATAGAAAGAAGAGGAATGGGAAAGAATTACGAGATAGGAACGTTTAATAATGAAGATAAAATCCTTGATGTAGAAAAGAATACATTAAAAAAAAAGCTTGTGATTTCTTTAAAGAAAATTTAATGAAAAAGAAAATAAAAATCTTTTTTAGAGTCTTTCTACTTTAAGGTCTATATTGATGTAATAAAATATCTAAAAAAAGAATAGAAATCACATATTAAAAATTAAAAACAATACCATGATAAAACCTTGAGCGACTAGTTTCATTCGCCTTCTGTGCAACCTTTTATCATGTGATTGTTTTTAACTTTTAATATGTGTGATCTTTTTATAAAATTTGACTTTTGTTTCACACGTTAAACGTCTAATTTATGAAGAATACAAATCCTTTAGCAATGAATTTAAACTTATTACAAATGTAATTTGTCAATGTACTGCAAAAAAAAAAGATTTCTAAAATTGTGTAAAAGCGAAATTTAGATTCAAAGATTCCACAGTTAAAACTTATTGCAATAATAACATACAAAAAAGAAAAGTTAGAAATAAGTGATTAAACTGCTTTGTTGTCGGTATGAGTGTGGAACGGAGTGGAAGAAAGTTTTCTACCAATCTATTTATAGAATTAACCATGTATTGATCAATTAATAATTACGTAAAAGCCTTCATGGAACTTGATATTTTAGTCCAATAATAACTTGTTCAGTTGCTTTCATTGAGAAATGGTAATATCTTTTAACTAATTGAGAAAGAAAAAAAATAGCTGAACAAAAAAAAAAACAACAACTTGCATTTTAAGTCTTTAAGAACGTCTTACATTTAATTAAATTGATATAAATAAAACTAAATAAACTAAGATAAACAGCTTATCTAAATCAACAATTTTTCATTTTCATGACAACAACTGTTGGTTATTTATTAATGATAAATAGATAAAAAGTTACTATTTATTATTTAAGCATTTGTTTCTTTATTTAATAATAAGTAACTAATTATGATTAGAAAATTGAATGAATGTTAGGCCACAATATTAGCTGTGAATGGGTTGTGTCTTAATTCAACATGTTTCCATTTAATCTTGTTAAGACTTAAATTTTTGTACTTATCAGAAAAAAAAGTCAGTAGCTGGAATACTGCTAATGCATTGCTACAACTTTCCATAACAATGGTTCACGTATAAGTGTTTTATTGCCATTTAAATGACGCAACGACTCATTCACAAATTTTCACTGTTATTTAACGACTTGTTTCGAAGTTTCCTCTGTCAAATCTTCTGGTTTTTTTACAAGATGAAAAATTATGTAAGCTTACTAAGCAGTCACAGTTGCTGTTAAGGTATAAGCAAAACTAATAGCTCAAAATGGTTCGGTATTAAATAACTTTTTTTATATATGGCTAAAATATATTTATAATAAAGTGAAATTAAAATAATGAAATTCACAGTCAATAAAAAATGAAATTAACATAAAAGATATGGAATTTGTTTAACTTTCTTTAATAAGAATCTTAATAAGAATTTCTAATTGCAAAGAATTTAAACTTTTTTAATTGAAGCAATAATATTCATTAATTTAATTTAAGTAAAGTTCAATTCTTAGCAGATAAAAGTTTTGTTTTATAATTTAGTAAGCTTAAATTTAAATATAGAACAGAACTTTTATGTCGGATTTTTTTCCATAAAGATATGGCTATATTTATGACAATATATTATTTTTAATATAAGCTTAATATAATATATAATATAATATAAGCTTATATAAAAACACAAATTAAATAAGGTTAAGGAATGCAATGTTTTATAATTAAAATGAAGAATTCCCAACTTTCATGTTATAGGAAATTAAAAAATCAGTAATAAACCTAAGTTTGAAAATCATGTTTTGATCACCAAAAAAAGGTTTGTTTACAAAAAGATTGATGATAAAAAAATCTTCACTGAACAATATTTAAGGAGGCACTTGTCGAAACGAGAATGGAAAGTAGCAAATAGGCATGTCCTGAATAAGGAAGAGTGCGGAAATAATATAATGTTGAAATAAAAAAAAAAAAACTAGTTAAAGAAGATGTTAATATTAGGTTTAAGTATCAAAAAAGATTCAAAAATGAATAAGAATAAATTAACAATTTAAACTGAAAAGAAATTTTAAAAGAAAACAAAATGGCTAACTATTTACCAATTTAAGGAAAGTTTAATGCAAACGGGAGTAGAGCAATTGGATGGCCCTTATCAACTTCAAACTCTCATGGCTCAGCGAATAGAGAGAAAAACAAACCCATTTTCTTTAATGAAAATTACCACAAGAAAGATGACATGTAATTTCTTCTGCATACAATCCTCCCAGGCAACTCCATAAAGAACGAGTCAACTTTTCTCATATTCTAAGAGGAAAAAAAAAAACTTTTTCAATTAAAAAGTTCGGATGTCAGAGAGGGAAAAATTAAAAACTAACAGAAACTGTTTCGAAATTAAATGAGAAAGATAATTTCTATATGTTAACCATTTTGGATAAGTCAACCTATCTCCTTTGAGATTTTACTAATAACATCTTAGAGTTTTAAAGAGAAACTTATAGTGAGTATTTGATTAAAAAAAATATATAATCCTAATCAATTTTGTATAATTGAAGTTCAATGTTACAATGAAATACAATGTTTACTTTACTTATTTACTTATTTTATTTATTTTTTCTTAAGGTCAAACAGCATTGTTATTGTTTTCCCTTTAAACAGGAATGGTTTTTGATTCGTTGATTATTTTTCATCTAAATCTCGACGCAATGGTCGTGGATTCATTTTCATTCTATCATAGATAACAATTTTTAATTATAATGTTCTGATAATCTCAAAATCCGGTTTTTGAGAAAGTGCAATCCAAAAAATAATTGTATTACACTATTGTGTATTGCATAATATTCATAATTAATTTGAAAAAGTGTCTCTGTCTAGAGCTAGAACAGCTCCATCTACAGCTAGTTGTAAAGCTACAACAGCTAGCATAGTCAATATCAATACTACGGAGGCATTAGCCTAGAGATCAAAGGCCATTGAATGACTGAAGAAAATATTTTTAAAGCAATAAGTACTTCAAAGAAGTGCTTAAATACCCCCCCCCCAAAAAAAAAATAAATAAAGATAATATTAACTACTACTAAAAGGAAAAAATCTAATTAGTGTATTCAAGTTTTATAATATAAAAATTTAGATGAAATCATTTCATCATCTAAATAACAGTGAGACTAAAAAAAAATAATTTCAACATTTAATCTTAAAATAAAGTTTAGAAAATACTATCGTTAAAAAAAAATATTAAAAAAAAGAAAGAAAGAAAAGAAAATTAGGTAGAAATGAACTTAAGCTACTTCATAGAAGACTTTGGAAAGCTGAACTTTATTAATGTTGCATTTTTAAACCTAATGACATGTATCTCTTTGCAACCATCATTTTAACAATTAGAAATTAATAATACATCTAACATCAAGTTGCTATGTAAAGTATTTTTGAATACTAACATATGCAAAGAAGGCAAAAAGACAAATGCAAAGAACACTTGCAAAACAATGACTTCCAATAATAGATTCGGAAATGTCAAAAACATGTTCTGGTTCTCTTTGCATAGCAAGCCAACCATTAAATTTTTATCAATTCGTCAATTATTATCTGAAAAGAATGGAAAAATAATGCTGATAAGAAGAAATGGTAGAATGCTTCTGGAAAATTCTATATTCAGTAGACCTCGATACCAGATGAACACTTTAGAAAGTAAGAGCCCAAATGGTAAATCAAAATCAAACAGTCGTTTAGACATAATAAACATTGTTTATTGTTTATTAAGAGCTTTGTTCAACAATATATGTTCCTCTTCTATGCTGCTTGAAGAGGAATTGATAAATGGGCCTAGTAATCGGATTTGCTGTTCAGTAATCGCTGACCCACGTAAGTCCTGATTAAGTAAAAGATAATCTTATAATGGAAAAAAAAAATTGTTATTAGAGTAAATAGTTTTTTTTTTTACTTGGAAGATTTAATAATGCATGTAGATTATTACAAATTACATTAACTAAAAGAGGTGAATTTAGCTTCAAAACACCACAGACCTTACTCATTATAAAATAATTTAATATTCAATTGAAGAAGTTCTTTTAAATTTTTAAGATAGAAAAATATTTAATTGAAGTTCATACTAATGAAGACAAGAAATTTCTCATCTCTAACATTATTTAGACATGATAATGTTAGGATAATATACTGTAGTGTCTCCATTATATTTCACCAATGATTGCTATTTGGTGACATTTATCTGTTATGCTAAAGTAATTGAAATATCCTTAAAATATTGTTATAATAAATTGGTTAAACAATTTCCATTACTTTAAAACCGAGTCATTTGGAAATTAACGAATTTATACTTTAAAAAAACCCAGTTACGTCTGTATTTTAAAATTATTACCACAATCTATTATGATAAGGCCCAAGAAATATGGGACGTGGACTTTTATCTTGTGTTCTACGTCCAGTAACATCTACACAGTTGTTTTCGCTAAAAGGTAGCTTATCAATGTAAAACAACCGAATTAACCAATGCTAGTTATATTCTGGATTAAAAATCCTTCCGTGATCGATTATTTAAGCCCGCTGTTACAAACAATTCCGCATTTCACACACACTACAACCTTCGCAAACAGAACGTATTTTGCAGTGAAATTTGTCACCGACTGAAATAAAACTGATTTAATGGCTCTAGTGATGACCTTGCGGTCGGCTGCTCGGTCTATAGCGAAAGTCTTCCATTCGGATCCTCCGGACAACAACATTATAATTCACGCACAAGTAATGCTTGTTTGCCCTGCCTTCCTCTTATTTCATCTAACTGTTTTGTCTGTGTCTCTCTCTCTTTCTCTCCCGATTCTTTTTAAATATATGCTGACTCACTTCCAACCGATGAACAATTTAGATTCGAAGCGTGTTCGGTTTTTACAAGGGCAGATTGGTTAAACACATTGGACGAAGCCTTAATTCTTGTCCTTTACCGATAGCAAAAATATCTCTGATATTTGTTGTCCAAATATTCTGTTTTCATTCGTTGCTCAGTTAGTCCCGACCCATTATCTTCCATCGTCTGGATGTTAAGACATTATGCTTATGGGCCCCTCGGAGATGCACGATTTTCGTCCACTATTATGCAAAAGCAATTATCGTTAGTTGTCTGTGCACTCGTGTAAACCACATAATTCATAACGCATCTGAATTTAGTACAGGCATTTCTACTTTCTTCGGTCCAAAACGCACAAAGATCTAATAACTCCAAAATAAGAAACCCTTCTAAGCCTCTTAATTCGTAAACATCTTTGACCCCCTAAAGATGGAAATAAAAGCAGACATTTGTTTTAGAAAATAAAGGAATGAGAAAATCGTTTTCTTGAACATCATCCTTTTTATCACTTCTCGTTATCTTGAGCACTTCCTGTGTAAGAAATATCTTGAAAAAAATTAACTTACATTAAAATTTTATTTATGACTGATAAATCATCTACACTGTCATGTTGCTCAGTTAAAGAAATTGAAAGAAGAACTTAAGATTTCATTATTCAGAAAGTTTCGTCATATAAACATTGTTATAAATAAGAAAGAAGTTCTAACACATTAAAGAAGTTCTGTTAGTTAATTGATTTGAAATTGGTCGTTAGTTAACTGATTAAATAAGAAGATAAATTATAAAATATATGATAATGAGAATTAGTAGTCATCTGAAATTAGTACTAAATAAAACAAAGTATTTGTAAAGGAAGAACCATTTACATTTATTAGTAGACAACTGAATGAAAAAACAAAACAAAACAAAACAAAAATAGTAATAATAATAGTAATCTTTTAATTATGCCATTACCGCTTGGTATTAAATTTAATTAAAGAGGAAAAAAACATGAAATTGTTATTAAGAGAAAGTGAAAGTTAGAAAAAAAAAAACCCAACAAAACTTGGAAAGTTAAAAAAAAAAAAACCCAAAAAAACCTTAATTCCAACAAAATCTCCTCAATTTCCAAAACTAAGTTTTTCTCTCTCGAATCCCCAGGATTTCTGCTAAATCGTTTTTTTTTTCCTCCATTCTTTGCCAAACTGTCCTCCCACTGCAGCAGGTTTCGTCTCATTGTTTGTTATTTGGTACTAAGCTGCAATAAACAAAAGGATTCTGAAGAGGCAAGATCTAAGTACCCGAGTAACTTACACAACAACTCAGATTTACTGTTATCTTTCAAATAAAGACCTTCGAACGAAATCCAAATCATATAAGTTTCACAAACAATGTTGGCTGCTTGAATATGTTTTTCTTTTTCTATTTCTCTCTCTCTCTCTCTTTTTTTTTTTTTTAAGGAAAATTTCGATCTAATGAGAGCAATCATCTCTTCCCCTTCTTCTTCTTCGTCTTCCATGGGGAAACTGAATTTCTCGCTGTGTCGCTACATTCTTCAAAGCAGCAACTAAGCCCGTCTTCTCCTTCTATTTCTTCTTCTACTCAATTACCGACAAACAATCCTGGGTTAAAATTTTTGGCGGTTAAGGCAGGGCAACTTTTGGGCCAGGTACTACCTCCGTACAATTGAAGGATATTATTCGTTGCCTATTCTTTTTCGAGAAGAAAGAAAGCCCAATCAGACCGGGGAAATCTGCATGTATTTCGCTAGGTACAGACTGCCGAGAGCGATTTGTAATTGAAATTCAGACCAGAGTCGGACCACTGCCGATTCTCCATTTGATAAATTCAGTGTAATTATGCAAATGGTCTCAAGGAAGCGGTGCTGACGTCAAGGGAAATTATAGCTTGGAGTTGTTTTCATATCCAAGAAATCCTATTTCTTTCTTTCCATCCCCTCTTCACTCTCCTCCCCTACCTCTACTTTTCTTTTTCTGGTCTTGCTCGGCATAATTTCAGGTGAGAATCTCAAGGTGCATTTAGTGGAAAGGATTTAGAACACGAAAGATTTACGATTTGCAAATTAGATGAATGAAGATATATTTAGCAAAACAAAAGCTAACGTTTTGGATTTATAATGCCTTATAATTCCTATGTAAACTGATGCATGAAAATTTAAAAGAATCAAGTGCAACTCAATCCAATCCATTGAACATGAAAAATGTTCATTGTTCTTTATTTTATGTTATTACTTTTAGATTGTAATTTTGTAAATCCTTTTGAATTTCTATCATGTTTTATAACCACTATTTGCATTTCTCTCCTAATGATTTATTATTAAGCTACATAGTATTTGCTTTTGATTTTTAAAATTAGTCTCATTACAGTATAAATTATGAAAGGTAACTACAGCAATTAAAATTATCTTTTTCCTCCACTTTTCTCTTAGAAACAATGCAAAAAAGTCTCTTTTTTTTCTTTCTTACTCCTCTCTACTAAATATGTCAAACTGTGGCGTACCTGGTCACTAAATTTGTCACAAGTGACATCTGGGTCAGAAATGCAAAAGAGTAAATTAGCCACCAATTATTTGAATTCTGATTATGGAGTTGGATTAGTTTAACATCTGAAAATGAATTCGAAAACAAAATACTGAATTACGATCAACCAATTTTAGGATAAAGCAAGCATGACTAAATTCAAGTTTATTACAGAACGGAAATTTGCTCTCAACGGGAACTCTACAATTAAAGTATTAAATTAACAGTTGAAAACGAAATATGAATCGTTATTTTTCTAAGCCCTTTGTTCAAAGAAGAAATTAAGAAAATTTAATTTCTTTACATTTTATTTAAAAATAATTTTTTTTTTCATTTTTTTTTATTCAATGAAATTAAAGGGACTAATAATAATAATAATAATAATAATAATAATAATAATAATAATAATAATAATAATAAAAAATGAAGCTTCAAGTAAAATTACAATTAATTACAAGTTAAACTAAGACTGTATGTAACTAGACACTTAACCTAAAATATTTATTTCAACTTTTATCTGGGAGTTAATGAAGAGCATCGGCATCAATTTCAAAGTATTGATTGATCTCCAGGTAATTCTAAAATTGAGTGGAAATTCCCCAGGTCTGCATGAAGCGTTTGTGTCAGATAGAGACTCCAACTGCAACGGTAATCTCCACATCGACCTCAACCATTCTCCATGAAATTCGTGCAGAATACAAAAGATACATTAATAATAAATCTTCCTCAGCGTATTTTCAGAATTTCTGATGAATGCTATTAAAATTTTCACAGCTTTTAAGGTTTTTCCCAACGCAGAAACCTTTTCCTTTTGCATTGGAATAATAAGTGCAAAGAACAAAATTATGATAATGGTGTTCATATTATTTATTAATATTAAAATTAACAAAAAAAATTAAGTATCTTTTTTATCTTAATTTTATAAAATAAAAAAGACAGATTTTCTAAAATGACATGAATAAGAAAAAGTAAAATAAAATGATATTAATAACTATTAATGATATTAAAATTTTAATAATAAATTTAATAATTAGTATAAAAATAAAATAGCCTATAACGAAAAAGCAAAAAATAACCTTGCCAAGCTCATAGATTGAGTTAAAATAACAACATTTTGTCTTAGAAATTAAAAAAAAAAGGCTTTAAGTTTATAGTATTAAAACCAAAATAAAACAAGAGAGCTTAAAAACTCTTTAATTTTAGAAACTTAAGTTTTTATGATTTAAGATTAGTTACTAACCAATTTTAACCTTCAATGATAAATACATAAAAAGATTAATTTATTTTAACACCAAAGCAACAATAAATACCAAAAACAATTCATAAGTTATCATTTGAAATATAAAGAAATCCACCTTTAATGACATTTCGAAATAAATATATATTGTTTCAAAAAAAGAAAGTACACAATATTACAAAAGCTCTCTTTGAATAAAATTTAAATATTCGAATTAGCATAAAACTAATACTACTACTAATAATACTAATAATAATAAGTTACCATAGTTGCTTATGTGAAAAAAAAAATATCTGACGTATGTTCTGATTACTTATTTACTTTTAATTTCCTATTTATTAAAAAAAAATTCTAAAGTTTAGTTTTGTTCAAATAAGAATGCCTTTTTTGAATTAATTGCTTTCATTTCACCCATTAGAGGGTTAATTTATTGCTTTTTTTTTTTTCCTTTCTTTGTGGTCAAATGCCTTTTGTGGTAGCCTGAGTGCTGCCCAAGGATTTGAATTCCACATTTTGTTCTTGTTTTTTATTTCTTAACTTTAGTCATTGAGGGGTCACTGTCGCCATCATGGTTTAGTTTTGTTTTTATAAAATTAATTATTAGGTAAAATTTTTTGCTTAAAAAAAAAAGAGACTGCTATTTATTACTGATTAGTTGTTATATTTATTTCTTAAAGCAAAAGTAATAATTTTTTAATAATAATAATAATTTATTTAGTTTAAAGATTTAAATAATCCAGTTCTTTCAGGAATTTTTCAAAACAATAAATTAAGAAATGCATAATGCAAAAGTTAAAAGTTTGAATAATCCGTTTTAAGGCCTAACTTATGCATGGAAAAAAATAAATGCTTGTAAAATAAATTGGAAGCTTTTACTCAGCTTTCAAAGGATAGGTAACCAAACGAATATTGTCGTTTGGCAAATTTCAAGATTTACAAAATAAGCCAGTGAAGCATTTGAGAAGGAGGCATATACATAAATGTGCCTTCCTGAAATGGACATTGAGGCAAATAATCATTAAGATTCGTGCTAATTCTACTATGTTTCCATTCAACCGCTTTCAGAGGACTTGCAATTTTCTGAAATTTACCGGTGGTATTTTCAGTTGCGGACAGCATTTAACATCCCTATTAATAAAGGCAGCCTAGAGGAGCCTCAAAATCCCGATCTGTTTGCTGAATACTTAGTGCTGTTTATCCGCATCCACCATTAGAATTCGTATCTTTGCATTATCTCGGAGGAATTGGTAGTGATAGTAGCTCCCTATCCCCCCTTTACAACTGATGCAAAGCCTGAATGATTTCGGACATGAACGGAGTTTTCGCAAGCTTAATTCAAGTTAACGAGCGAGCGTAACTAATAGAGAATGTCCCATAATCCATCCATACAGATTGCCCAACAGACCTAAACACAACTATGGTTTCCATGTGTGTTTATGTGTGAGTGATTACAAGAGAGTACGACTTTGTATGTGCAGCGCACGTAGCCACCGTGAAAAGACACAAGAGCATTTGAGGGTTCCAACTTATCCTTTATATCCCTTGGTTTCTGCAAACGCTGCTCTGGGAACAGGTGCCAAAGATGTTTGCAAGTTTTTCTCGACAACTCTGGAAACTGTAAAGGCATTCAGCCGTGCTACTTTTTTTTGCTCTTTTTGTTCTTTCCTTTTCTTTC
Source organism: Thereuonema tuberculata (assembly GCA_023159025.1). Taxonomy (NCBI): domain Eukaryota; kingdom Metazoa; phylum Arthropoda; class Chilopoda; order Scutigeromorpha; family Scutigeridae; genus Thereuonema; species Thereuonema tuberculata. Next base: position 165,114,399 of record JAFIDM010012231.1, read on the forward strand.
TATGTACGAAGTGTTTCAGACTTCTACAAATATTCAAACGATGATGTTGGCGTCGAACAACTTTAAGATAAGAGATGGTTTTAAGAAAGGTTGATTCTAAAATTTCCTAGCTACCTTTAACCAAACTATTACATCAGAAATAATTATTTAAATAGGCACAGACATAATGATAAATAACCATCCCCATCCGTTCCAATGACCACGATGAATTATTAGAATTGCTGGTGATGAAATGGTACATTAATACCTATATGTGATGAATACAATGAATTAAAAGATCGGAATTGGTATATCTAAAAATGAACGAAACGTCTCTAATTGGAGGGAAGAAAAAAAAAAAAAGATTTAGTCAAATACGCAAGTTTCATAACGAGAATAACTTCTTTCTCTGTTCATTTATTTCTTTTTTTCTCCGCTGTGATTACCAAAGTAACTTTAGTCACGAGGCGAAGATTATTCCAATGTGGTCGGGGTCTTCAAAGAGTTAATAACGAGGGCGGAGTCTGAGTGTCCGTAGCTCGCTTGGCATTAGGTGACCAACAGTCTACGGTTTCCTCCTACCACATTCATCATTTGCAAGGTCATAAAAGAGGACGAAATTCTTTTATTATAATTCCCCTTGTTAAAGCTAATTCGATGGACTTGGACCTCTCTTGTTTCTTTTCTGGCACTTTTTTTTTTTTTTTTTTTTCTGGTTCAGTTTGTTTACATCGTAAGCCAAGAAAGAAAGAGGGGAAGGATATGGTCTTTTCTTCCACCTAACACCCACTTAGTTTTATTTTCGTTCTAAGCACAAGAAGTTCTCCAATGCAAGGCCGTCGTGCTAATATTCGCAGTTAAAGTTTGACCCTGTCTGGTCTCCGCGCAAACTAGCATCAAGAAAAAGGAACACTTTTGCTCAGATGTTGTGTAATTTAAGGCCTTAGTAGTTCCATAAACCACACAAATACACAGACACACACACACACACACACACTAACACAAGTCAAATCATAATAAATAAATAAAGTAATCGATGACTAATAGAGGACGATTGATTAGTGACTCAGTTATTATTGGAAAACATTCAACTCTTACAATACTATACATATGTGGAATAAAAGCTACTGAGAAATCAATAAAATAAATGAAATAAATAAAAACTAATGTATTTTTAAGGTTTTATAACTTACACTGATATTAAGATTTTTTAAGAAATTGAATATTTTTTTTTATTAATAATAAATAGTAAATTTAAATAACAACAATAAGGAAAGAAATTTTGTTTTCATTATTATTATTCAGGGTATGGTTTGAAATCAAAGAGTTTACTGATTAAGATTCTGAATGAAAATTACACTGATTTATTGTGATTAGATGTCCATGTAATCAAATGTTTAGGCTTACATTGATAATTACAGGTAATGCATTTGTATGTGGTTAATGCTTGTTACAGCAATGTTTGAAATACAATAATGTATAGCAAAGTAACACGTTCAGGAATTACTGCGTGGGCTACAAATATTCAAACTGTTTGGATAGGTTAATGTGCTTAGCATGTTAATAAATCTGATGCTATCAATGACAGTGATTTAGTATGATGTATCGTTATTATTTTAATGATGATAATAATCATTAAATAATGATTATTATTTAATGATGATTTACGTCAGGAAAGAGTTAAATATATTGTTTCCAAAACTGATGGAATGGATGTATAATGTTATTTCTAGGAGAGGAAATCGTTTGGATACTTTCTTTAATATTGCTGTTTTGCTATATTACCATGTATGTAGTTATAAACAGTATTGTAGTAAGCTTCATCTTAGTGTGATACTTTGAACCGTTTCAATGGCTGATGGATTTTCTGCATTGATTACTTACAGGCATTTATGTTGTTATATTGAATCTTTTATTAGTCAAAGTCAACATTATCTGTTCTTCTCAGTTTTAATGATTGGATTTGGATTGCTCGTTATGAATCATTTAAATTTTTTGAAGAGAAATTCATTCGGAAATTGTTGATGCACAGGCTTATATGGAGGGTTCAGAGTTCAAGTGGAACAAGTTCATTTTTTTCACATTTTAAGTAAACTAGCTCATCAGATGGATATAATATAAATTTTTTAAACATAAGTTATCTATATTTATGAATAAATGCTTTACTGTCGAAAGGCATTAAAATAATAAGCAGTATTCCCGTAGACCTTCTTAAAAATTTTAAACTTTAAACATCTTTTTCTCGGATTGAAGTTTAGGGAATTGGTTCACTTTAATTCTGAAATCCCTCCATATATCAAATGAGGTTTTCTGTTAATCATCTTTTAACCTGAATGAAAGGATGTTTAGTATTTTTTATCGTCATATTTAAAAGAATTTTTAAATGATGACAGTATACAATTACATATATTTCGTTTCTGTTATGAAAGTAAATAGCGAGATTTTGTAGCGGTTACTGATTTTAATTTTTCGTTTCATTCAACTTCACTTTTGTGCTAAAAAGCTTCTCTACAGTTTCTAATGGATGTGAAATATTTTATTACGGTTGTTAAAATTTTTCGTAATCTGTAAAATTTTGTTATTGTAATGAAACCATGAAGGCTAGTGAGGTTTATGCATTAATATTTTCCTCTACAGTTTGGTTGGTAAATAATTCTTAATGAGCTTCAATCTATTCCTATGTTCTATAAATAAATCAGCTGAAACGAATTTCTGTTTAATTTGTAATGGCAGAATAGACACAAATACTTCCTCATTTCATGGACTCTGTATAGTAAACTGAGCCCCTGGCTTTGTATAATCAAAGCCACCTCAATTGGAAGCAATTTCTGTTTTCTGAATAAAGGTTTCGGTTTTAAATTTGACCAATTCGAATTGTATGTATGTACTTAATCGAATTGTATTTATGTACTTAATTGTCAATATATCAGTTATATGGAATATCGTTCATATACTGACGGTGACATGATATATTTATGCTTCATTACATTGGTGCTTCTGATATTGATATAGTATTGTGGTAAGATGAAAGATATGTAGATATAAGAAGAGAACATGGGACAAGACGGAAAAATACTGGAAGATAAACCTATAAAAGTTCACCATGTTTAGGCGTTATTTTTGTAGACTATTTCTGTTTAGTTGAGAATTACATACAATGACTAGACATCCATAGAAAATATTAAAATACATAGATTCTCTATGTATTTTAATTGGAAAATATGGTTAATTCTTGAATTTAAACTACTTTTTTTTTATAGTCTTTGACTGCTTTAAAGGTTTCTAAAATTTTCTGGCTTTACTTGTCAAATTAGATTTGTTCTCTGTAACTCTTACAAGTTCTTATATTACAACTTTGGATTTTTTTAATATTCCAGAAATGATAGAGCTTTGGTAGACGAAATAAATTTGCAGGAAATAAAGGTTCTACATTTGGATTCTATCAGGTAAAACCTTATTTCGATTCCATCAAATACTCCATGGATAAGAAACTAATCATAGTTCTTCAGGAACTGACAGTTTTTAATAGATAGAATGTGAATTAATATCTCTTTAATTTTTCTCCTATCAATAGTTGTATATTTATCAATTGATGCTTTCCAATCGTGAGTGTGTTGTACTGAATACTTAAGCCCACTGCTGTAATGCTTTAGATTGCATGGATGTTTTATTTGGAATTATGGTTGTCTGCTTGATCTAAGAGGCTCTTACTTTATTTTATATCCTGAAACCATATAAAGGAACAATTTCAATGCATTCCTAAGCGAACCATTCAAAGCAAATAGTTTGTTTTGATACTTTGTTTTCGTATGGTAACAGCTTTAGAAGACAAATTTAAGTTTGAATCGTGTTTATTTTGTCATTTAGTTTTTGTAATATAGGATTCTTTTTTTTAAAAGATCTTTTTCTGGTTCGATTTGAGGGATTTTTTAATTTTAAGCTGTTTATTTTATTTTTCAGCTAGACATTTATAAAAAAAGAATAATAAAAGAAAAAACCTTGTAAGGAAACATTAGTTATTTATAGTATTTATTTATTTATTTTTTTAGTGCTTTTATGTTATGAAACAGAATATTAAATTATTTCTATTTTTCAAAGTTAGTTTTAAATTTCTAAAATAAAAATTGGCATCAAAATCATTGATAATTCATTGTTAACAAAGTTGCTTTTGTACCATTTTAAATTATTTTGTTTTAATCGTAACAAATAACAGAAATTTTATCAAGTTAGATTATTTCAATAACGAAGAAATGCAAATTAGTTTTATATCATCTAGAGTATTGCATTTGAAACAGTCCAAAAGCAATCTACTGAAGCCCACTGTTTAATTAATATTTCAAAAATGTATGTTTGGGACGCCACCAAGTCGAACTGTCAAAAGAAGTATTATTAATGGGCGCAGTTCTACTCGACTGAAAGAATTCGGTCTGAAGATTTTGTTTAAATTACCCGGATGACAATCCTCAATGCAGAGTTTTGCCAAAATTTCATTCGCTTGTACATCAGCAACGACTTCTCTATTATTAAATGCCGTACCGTTGAAATAGGAAAATAATGCGGTTAAAGAAAATAAGATTTTAGGAAAAGAACACATACAACAAAAAAATGAAGTAAAAGAGAGAAAAACTTTTTGATTTACCAAGACGTTCCTAAAGAAAGTAAATCAAAATTGTATGATATTAATGGCATTGAATTGTAACCACGTGATCAAAGACGGAAATAGGACGATTGGTTGAAGTAATCGATTTTCTTGATACACAGTTTCTGCAATTTCAAAGTTGAGCAAAAATCTTGAAAGTCTTTTCGGTAATTCTTAAAAGGAAAATTAGAATTAAACATTAGTTTTGTAACTTAAAAGCAAAAAAAAAAAGTGAATGAAGAAATGAATTTTCTTTTTACTCCAATAAGAAAATTTGATTTCTAATATAAAATTCTAAGTGTTATTAAGTTCCTTACATTTTAATCAGATTAGTAAAATTTTTATTGAAATGACATTTTTAAAATATATTCTCTTCTTGAAGATATTTATTTTACTGAAACAAATATCTTTCGTTATGTTTGTCTTAATTAAAATCAAGTACTGAAATTAAAGATAAAATTTGCTAACTATAAATAACTAACTTACCAATTAATTGATATCTTTTAGCTTTGATGTAAATAAAAATATAATCAAATTACAAAAAAAGAAACCTGAATAGTTTCTATTAATTTTATGAACTTATAAAGCGTAGAGACGAAGACCTCTTTCGTAAAAGCAAAGGTTTTTTTTCCTTCAAAGAATTACTCTCCCACCCCTATTTTAACAACAAAATCATTCAAATTCCTCCCTTTTGCAGCATCTTAAGGGAAAAATAAAAATGTAAGAACAATAAAAGAATAGCGAATTTAGTGACTCATAATGTAAGACTTTTGTTCAAACGTAATGCCCCCTATGGATTCTGATTTATTATACTGATTGCAATTGGATGTAAACAAAAAAGTTGACGACCTTTTTAGATAAGTAAGAAATGCTACTGTAATTATAATTTGGACAATTTCCAGCAGCGGGATACATTCCCAGGGAGGATCTCAGAAATCGTTTTCCATCAAAAATGTAAAGCTACAGTTTTCAGAATAATACAACAGTAGCCATAAACCTTGATTTACATACTCTTTTTGTCATTTAAGGAGCTTCTACATTTTCAAGTTAAACATTAGCTCTGTACAATACGTGATCAAAATGTCAACTATTTCATAGCAACTGATTTCTTTTAAAAAATAGGAAAAATCTTCATTATAAATATAAAGTAAGCTATTATACTTTAAAAAAAAAAAAGAAACATTAGGGATTAGAAATGGTAGAAATTTAAGGACCTCATAAAAATGGGAAAGGCATCGTGTATTATAAAGCAGCACAATTTTTCTGTTTTTAACTCATCAAATTATTCACATTCTTTCGTCATTTAGAACATTGAAAGACACTTTAAAGAAGAGATGGATATTTTAAGCAAATTAAAATAAAGATTCAAGATTATTTTTCTTTGATTTGAAACGAAAGATAAAAGGAGAATATTCTGTCCAAATAAACCCTGGATAATAGGAATTAGAAATTAAGCAATTTTAAATACTGAATTGCTTTTAAAATATTAAATGAAATCATTTACAATTTGGTTTGAAGAATTTTCAAGATTACTACTTAGATTAAGTGATTAATTAAATAACCGAAATTTTTTAATGAATGACTAACTCATGACAATATGATATCTTAATGAAAAGATTAAAACATACTTTTAGATAAAATCAGCTTCTTCTTTAAGCTATAAAAATACAACAAAATAATTTGAAGTAAAATTTTAGTTTAACAAGAAAAGAAATCTATGATTAGTAAATTAAAACATAATTATTCCTCATTAATACACATAACTATTCCTTTTTCAACGAATAACACATCAGTTTTCTTTCTTTTTTTTCAAATTCTAAATAGATTAATTATCTTTCTAAATGCATTAAAAATTCAAATGAGATAATCTGAATAAGATTTGCCTTTCATTCCTATATCTAGATATTTTTTGTGAGACTAGTCTTTCGAGATATGCTTTCTTGTTCACTCAATCGATTCTTTCAAATTCTAGGCAAAGGCTTTTAGGCCTAAAGTGGAGAAACATCGACTCGCAAAAAAAACATACAAACACACACACGCACATGTGATATTTAGTCGAATTTATAGGCAAACAACAAATACCTCTCTGTCCTTGGTAATTTGTCGATATTATTGAAGGGGAAAATGACGGACTCTCCAAAGAACAGAACACAGAAACATAAAAGCTGTACGTGCACACCAGCCTGATTTGGAGGAGGATGGGGTCCAATTTCAGAGCCCTATTCCTTGGGTCTATGCAGACTATCATCTGAGAACGGCAAAAAGCAATAGCAAGTCCTTCCACAAATTTTGGAAAAAAAAAAAAAAATCTTCAGCGAAGTAACACTTTGATGGTCAACGAACATTTTTGTTCGTTTTTTATCCTCATCTTTTTCCAGAAAGTTAAACTTTGCCATTTTAAGAAGCAGTGAAATTCGCACCAACTCAACAAACCTTTAAAATTGCAAAAACAAAAATACACATAAAAAAATGAAGAACTATTTAAAAGTGTTTAAGAAAGTTTCTTCCTTTTTTTTTCTCTCTAAGATTAAGAAGTTTAAAAACACATAATGTACATGCCTTTCTAATATTAGACCTGCAATACTGCGATGAATTCTACCACAACCCAAAATAAAACTGCATCACAGCTCGCACAAACTCCAGACTTCGTTTCTCAGTCTCGGTTGAATCAGAAAGTCTGAAAAAAATAGTAATTTTAGTGACAGGCTGATTAGTGTTTTTCTTCAAAAAACGATTTTACTTACATGTGAAAATTAAAATATAACTTTAAATAAAACAACTTGAAAAAGAATATTTGAGAAATTTTTAAAAGAAAAGATCGTTTAAGAACTATTCGGATTAAATTCATTAAATAAGAGTTTAATTGGTAAAAGTTTTTCAATAACATTAACGAACGATTTTTTTACATTTAAATTCTGTAATTTCTAACATATCTAAAGTTGTAGTCACTTCATATTAATATGTTGAACTTCAGAAAAGGTTCAGAATTAAATTAAAATACAAATTCTTTTTTCAAAATCACAAATTTCACTTCACCCTACAATATTAAAATTCATTATTTTAATGTTTTTAAAAAGTTTGTATTAAAAAATTTATGGTTATTATTTTTTTATATGCAAGTTAAATTTTTAATATTATTTAAGTTACATGAATAGAACCAATTGATTTATTATTATTTTTTTAACTGATAAATATTCGAACAAATCATTGAAGAAACTGTTTTAATTTTTATGGCATTTAGAGAATTGTTAATTGAGCAATAAAAAATAAGCTGAAAATTATTAAACTTATGCAAACATATTTAAGTGTGAGATTAGGTTCCTGAAGCTAATTCGAAAAGAATTCAACATGTAATGAAGGAAATGGATGCTGAAGTCTCTGCAATAAATTATCCTGCTAGAAGTGAACAAATGGTGATTTTATTCTTACCATTCTTGATGTTAAATGCTATGTTTACCAGCAGCTTTCAATAGCCATTTTCTAAATGAATCCCGACTCTTTTGTTATCAAAGATAGATGAGGATTGAAACCCCTACACTGGCACCACAACACTATTTTACAAGTTTGTTGACCTGCATCTTCCCCCACTTGGTGACACTTTGTGCTCTGTCCCCAAAGAATTTAACAACCTCTCCAGCTAAGATCCTTTACAACTGATATTTTTTTTTTGGTACTTGTTGGTGTGAAGGTGGTTCCTCAAGGAGAAGGTAAGAAGAGTTCTTTGTAACAGATAAAGGCCTATTTCATGGAAACAATTAAATTATTTGTTCAAAACATCTTAATGGCATCTTACTTAGTTATACTCTCTTAATTTTTTTATTAAAATCAGTTATAAAAGCAGAATTTATAATTTAATTAACGAAGAGAATAATAATAATGTTTATTGCTACTTCTTTTTCCATTCTGTTTATTTCTAAGCATTAATTTCATTGGCTTTCATCAAGTGATGATAGAATAAGTTTCTAACTTAAAATCACTGATAATGATTATATTTTAAATAATGCATAGAGAAATTTACTTAGGCTTTCAGCAGAATAACTTTATTATCTTAATGATTCAGTAGCGGTAGCAATGCATTCCAGCAAATCTTCAGTTGAAGTAGGAACCTAAAGAGAATATTCAGAAGTTTTTAATTTTATAAGAAATGAAATTCCATTTCTTTAAAACTCATTACAGTCAATTCGCTCTATTTCCATTCATGCCTATCTCTTATTAAGTCAAAAATTCCAAATTTTGCTGAATACAATAGTCTGAAGACAATTAACTTGGCAAATCGGTTATCAAAACGAGATTAAGTTCGAAACTTAATTGCTTAAGAAAGATCTTTGAAATACGTTCGGTCTCTCAGAAAATTAGCTATTTTCAAAGAAGAGTTTCCAATTGCAGAGACCATTCCAAGTGTAATGATATTCTTAAAGACAACAGTGTCTCTTAGAAAGAAGCCCCAATACTCAATCGATATTCATTGTAGCGAAAGATGATACCGGAGCAGAAAACATTTGAACGACCTAATTAAAACATAATTACAAAGGAAGGCCTTCACACTAATTACAACTGTAAAGCAAAGATATCAGACTAGCAATGTTCGAGGTTTTTAATATACTTTATGTATCTCAATTATTTGCAAAATTGTCGATATTTTTACTTCATATTTTTCGTAACATTCATAGTTACCCTTAATTATAATAATTACGATATAAAAATATGTTTGAAAGGAGAATCTCTAGAAAACAGTATATTGATACTATATTCATAATACTGAAAATTAAAAATTTAAAAAAAATTCTAGTCTGAAATTTGACAGTAGATAGAATTCGAATAAATACATTTTTAATTGGAAATCTGTTTGCAAAATTAAGTCAAGAACTAAGCTATTAGTTAATAATATTATTTCTTCAATTAGTTGATGTTTTTGAGAACATTTTAGAACAAATAAATAGTGATATTTTCATTTTTGATATATCTATTATGTTTATGTTTATTTTTATTTTTTTTAGTAAATATTTTTCATAATATTTGTTAATTAAAAATATAGCTTACGTTATAAATACATTTAATAATTGATTCACTGTCAATTTGAACAAAAACTAAAAAGAATGAAATGATTCAATAACCGTAAACCAAGAAAACAGCTTCATCCTTTGACAAATTAGGCATTTTAAGCTTTTTTATTAATTTTAAAATTAATAATAGTTTTAATGAAACAATAGAAAAACAAAAGATTTGTTTTGTTTTCTTTTCTTTTCTTCTTTTTTTTCCATTTTGAAGAAATCAAAGTGCCTTCCTACACTCGAGATTAAAAGAAAATTAAAGTTTAAGAAAAATTTTTTTATTATTATTTATCTTTTATATAGATTGAGAATTACTTTTTCTCTTTTGAAATATTTAATTATTACAGTTCTCGATTTAATCAGTCAATTTCGTAAATAAACAATAACTTTTTACAGAATCATCAATGTAAAATGATATAAGACTTTTAAACTTAAAAATAATATTATACATACAGGGTTAATGTTGAAAAATATGCTTATTTAAAATCTCCAACGATGGCAGTCGGCGTAAAACAGTAAGAAATATACATAAAAATTAACCAACTGAACTGTCTAATCTTCAGCCAATGATAAGCTGCTACGTCACGTAATAAGACTAACTTGAGCGAATAGAAAACCAAACTCAAATAATAAAAACCATACTACATAATTGCGCTGACCTAGACTGGATTTATTCTTCTAGATAGACAAATATAGTAAAGTTACTCAGAAAAACTGATTTCACTACAACAAAACAAAATCTATCAACACACGTTACAGTTCGACGTTGCAAACTGTAAACTAAAGAGTTATTGAGAAGGATGACACAAGTTCTCGCAAATTTACAATTCTTCATAAATATCTTTAATTCCTATAGTGCATTTGATCACTTAATTAATATTATTCTAATGAATATTTAATTTTTTTTCGTAAAAGTAAATATTAGAAGTATAATAGAATGAATTATATTTGTAAGAGCATAGATTTAATCAAAGCATAAACTCATTTAATTGCTATTAATAATATTATTTTCTTTTTATTATTATTATTTTTTTTATTAGGAGGCATCATCTGGATGTAAGAAAGTCACATAGACAAATCAGGTAAGGAGCTAACAGGAAAATCCTGCCGCTTTTAGAAATATTAGGATGGTCCCTAAAGCAATTTTCTACTATAAAAAATATTCGCTTCTGACAATCTTAATCTTTTTTGTTTTCCAGGCTCCGCTGTAATTACTTTTCCAGCTAAGTTTAAAATCACCCATCATTATACACGGTCAGGGAAACAGTGGGAGAACAGATAAGCCTATCGTGAATCTCTTGATTTTACGCACAACAATGGAATAAGATTATGTAATCATCATCTGAATAAAGCTGGAAAGTGAATTATTTTCAGATATTTGGACGGATCCTAAGTAATCATATGTAAAAAAAAAAGTTCCTTTAATTTTTAAAATACTCTGTTAGTCAGACTAACATTATTTAAACATTTTTTATTTCTATTTTGATTATTACTTTTTTTCAAATACATTTTTAATCACAAATAAATTATAGAATAAACATTAAAAAACAAAAATCCATTGTGTAGGTAAAATTAAACAGAAAGAACTAAAATCTGTTCTAGCTTAAAGCGAGTATCATAAAAAGATGGATTTTAATTATTAGTAAATTAAGACTAAGGTTTAATACTAAAGTTTAATTCTGTATTGTGAAATGATAGACGTTATTTTCCGAATAAATAAAAGAAATACAAATGAACAGATAGAAAACGGTATTAAAATAGAGAGAGAAATTGTTTGTGGTATTTTTTTCCCTTTAGCTTCAATATTATTAAATAATAATAAAGAAAAAAATTCAGCTAAAAGCACTGTGTACACTAATAAATTAAAATTAAGGATATCTAAATTACATCGCACAAAAACCAAACAAACAAAAATCTATCTTTAAGATCTATATTATTACCATCTCAATATATTTTTACAAAAATTAAAAAACCTCAAGACATTTTACTTTTTATAACAATCAGTTTTCATCATTTTCATTTGTAACTTTATCGTATAAATAATAACAAAATAATAATAAAATTTAAATATTTCTCTAATATAAGAAATTGAAATTGATACTGAAATATTTCGTTCTTTCAATATCTTTTTT
>JAFIDM010012231.1:165141913-165219289 GCA_023159025.1 Thereuonema tuberculata
AATTTGGAATTGATATCGAATGAAACACATTAGCTGCCTCATCCTTTAAATCAGAGTTGTTAAAACTGAAATGCTTCATTATCTGGAATCCTACGTTAAAGAGCAGTCAATCTATATTATCATTCGCTGCAAGGTATTACTCGTTACAGGCAGTTTGGATTATTACAAGATTCAAATCAACAGATACTGTAGCAATAAACAGATTTACTATCAGTGCATCCTTCCAATGAGTGTATTACTGTTTAATAGCATTTTAATTCGTTAAAATTATTGTAAGTTATTGATATAGAAAGATATGGCGATGTTGTATAATTCCAGGTTTTAAAAAGCCCCAAAACAATAAACAAATAAAATGCAAAATTACCCATTCGATTTATTTGGTTAAGTCTGTAAGCCGAAAGGCCCAATTAATAGCGCTATAAAGAGTCAAAGTGTTAATTTAAATAAATCAAGAAAAAAGTGCAACATAGGCACTAGCTATGGATTTCTTTAGAACTTATTAAAATCACTGAAAATAATATTTACAACAAATGATTTCTAAAATCGTAAGATAATCACGACATGCAAGTCCCAAGATTTTTAGACTAAGCCTAGATCGGAATTACTCTAATGTCAAAACGGTCTAAATTATTACAAGTACAGACGACTCAACCTAAAACTTACCTATTTATTTATTTACTTTTTTTTCATGGTTTAGTTTTGAAATTTTATAAAATTTACAATTTCTGTCTGAAGCAAATGACTACGACTGTTTCAAAAAATCTATCTCTAACTCAATTTAAAAATAAATAAATAAATAACTTAAATTGGGATTAATGTTACATGATTTTTTTTTCAAAGCACAATTTCATTTAGGATTTTATCTACTTTCTTATAAATCATTATCTCAAAGGTCCTTGCGTTGAAGTAAGACAAAGAAATCAAAATAACCACGAATTCATATCTTTAAGAGTAGTTTTCAATTGCCATTCATGTCACTGATAGAATTCCAGAGTTTTCGGTATTCCAAACACCCAAGTCTCTATTATTTCGTTGATTTTGCTGAGATTCTGAAAAGCAATCCGAAGATGTCAATCTATCCTTTGAGTCCAGCCCATCTGCGCTGTGATTCTAACCCTATCACACTTCCGTTGGAAAACTTAGTCCCTTGTGGATACTCTCCGACGTCCGATGATCAATTGACGGACACAGAATGATATCATTTGCAATCTAACTCGTTATTCGTTTAGTGTCTACTACATTCGTTCAAGTTTCAAAAGCCGAGAGGAAAGGTTTAAACTAACCTTCCCAATCTGATTGGTTAAGCAGTTACAGAAACCGCCGCACGGTGGCGCAACGTCTGCTGCGCTTCAAACAAAAACTAGTCAATATTTTTCTTGTGTGTGTTTTTTTTTTCCTTGGAAAGTAGGTGGAAATTCGGGAATGTTAATTTTTGAATTTATTTCTAAGATAATCTCATTGAATTAACATATATGTTAAAGGTGATAATCGGTTTTATCTTTTCTTTCTTTTTTACTGCAGCCTTTCTTTCTGAAATTCTTGCACAGTTGTCAAGGTCAGAGGCTGTTCCTCGATGCCCCTCCTTCTTTGAGCAAATTTAAGATTGAAATAGGTAACATAGGTGGTTCCCGCAGTTACTGTGTCACTAATATTTATGAGTAAATCATCTACGATTTATTCTGGTGCCTTAATATTAACTCTGCTATTTTGTTGTACCCCTCCCCTTACAGACTCTTCGTTAAGATAAGGCTGTGCTCTCTGCACATGATTGTAATTCTTTTTTTATTATTATTATTAATACAACCTGGCAAGCAATTTTCAAGAAAATGTACTTCTTTTACGAAAAAAGTACCAGAGTGCTTTTTTTTTTTTTTTTGAGGGGGGTGAAAAATATAGATTACTTCATTACATAATTTTGAAGATTAACTGATGAAAGGAAATAAAGCAATTGCAGCAAAACTCATTACAAAAAAAATAAATAAATAAATAAATAAATGGAATAAAATAAAATAATGAATATTGTTAAAAAAAAAAAAAAGTCTCAAGATATTATTTTTTTAATTATATTAGTTCTCCTATTATTAAATAGGAGAAGAACTAATTTACGTTTTCCAAGAAAAAGTTAATAAGAAAGGAAAAATCCAATAATTACAGTCGGAATTGAAGAAGAGGATTAAATTTTGAGCATTAGGCCTGAAATCTTACTACATCTTTAAAAATATTCGGAGTAAAATTTTTTAAAGCTCACATTGTCAAGAACCTAATAAAACACAGAAGATACGGTAAACTTTACAGAAAACAGAATGATTTCAAATATCAAAAAATTTTTAATGAAAATTTCATGTAAACATATGGGAAAAGTCTGTTTTCTTAAATTCAATTCTTAGTTAATTTGTTAATTCTTGCTTTCGAGGAAATTATGTTAACTTTAAATGTTACCATTACAGATTAATGAACTCACCTCTTTTGAAGACTTTAATTTCGTAAATTGAGAAACTTTTCTAAAAAAAAAAGGTTCCAAGCCATTTCAGACTAAAAGCCTATAATGCATAGCAATTTAGGTAAAGTGGGTACTTAGAAATTGTAGATTTCACCTTCATTGAAACTAGAAAAAAAGTTTAATAAATGAAAAACAATTCTTTTAATAAGTAGATAAGGAATAACACCAATATCGAAAGAATAAATACGTAAATCATTTTTTTTAAGTTTATCATCTCCTGATGAATCTATTATATCATTTCAAACATAATTTTCAAAATGTCAGTAAACTTAAGTTTTTTGCTTTGGTATATCGGTGAGATATCTAGTCTTTCTGAAACCTTTATAAAACTTTTCCTGATGACCAATTCATCAATTCCAACTCAATAAAACGCTACCAATTCCAAAACCATATAACAAACATGAATTCCACAACAAATATGAAAACTGAAGCGTTACTATCTCATTAGGTAACATTTGATTTCTATTAATGATCAATCAATTGAAACCGATGATATGAAATTATAGACAACACATTAACTGTGGCTAATAACCTTCATATGGTTCCAAATGCTTTATTACATTTCATGGAAAATTGATTTTGATTAAGTCAATTTTCAAATTCTAATTTTATTAAAAAGTTGTTTTATTTTTATTAATAGCATTTTTAAAAATGATTCAAATAAAGAATAAAAGTTGTAATTAATAATCTAAATTAATGACATTTTAAGGATCAATTTTAAAAATTGCTGCAGTTATCGAAATAGGCTTAAATGAAATTTTTCCTATCTAATTGAGCTGCTAATTGTGTAAAAATCAAATAAGAGAGCCGTATTGATACTAAATCACTTAAGTGTGAGGCGTCTTAGAGAAAACAAAGTCGGGTCATTCGGGAGCAAGTCATAAAATCCGAATGGCATCGTAAAGTTCCGATGAATGGATAACGGAAAATATAAGAGCTGCTTTCTTAAGAATAATTGTGTGGATTTCACTTTTTTCATTTGCCCACTTTTACACATAATTATAACTCCCTTCTGTTTCAAAAGAGATTCCAACTATATGGGACATTGGAGTAAGAATTCAGTGTTATACAACAAGTGTTTACAAATATAATTCTGTATTAGAACAACTCTCTTTGGTCAAGTAAAAAATTAAATTAATTTCTGGTTTAAAAAAAAAAAAAGATTAAAATTAATAAAATTTTTGTAGAATATAATTAATTTGGAATCACATTTTTCTTCCTTAATTTTAAACCTGTTTCCTCAAAAATGCAAAAAATAGTCTTTTAAAGAATTAAGAATTGAAGATGTAAGATAGAGGAACTGAAACAATAATGGATAAAAAATTTCTGCTTAAAACAGTAAAATAAATAACACATACAAATCTGAAATAAATTAACAGCTTTTAAGAAATTTCACATAGTATTTATTTCTGGAGAATCTATGGTACTAGCTATATGTTTAGTAAATCTGAATATCATAAAAGTTTTAATTATGACATTGCTATTTAAACTTCTGTGAAACTTCAGACTCTTCGTTTTTCATTAAAATAAGTTACATAAAAGTTGCATAAATTTGTTAAAGACATTAGATAAATTCTATTATTTGTTAATGAAAGAAAATATTTTTAACACTTCAAATTAGAAAGGAAAAACTAAATTACAAATGAGACAAATGATAAATCTTAAATTTTTTTTTTGCCTAACAATTATTTTAAGAAAAGGGAATGTCTAACATAAATAATTTAATATTTTAAAGTAAAATAGTTTTCGGTTAAGTTATTTAAATTAATTGCACATAAACTATGAGGGGAAAGTCAGTTTCTACTTCTGGAAAGTAAAGCCAATACCATTCTTTCATAAGCCTAATAAGTCGGCCCATATTGAAACTCCAGAAATCGTATAAAAGAAAAATGCTAATAAGTCTACTTGCCTCTGAGCTAGATCGGTTTTCCAATCTTCCTAATGATTTTACGTCAGTTGAAAAGAAGCAAACTTCAGCAGAAAATTCTTACGAATTTTTCATACACAGCGATTATCTAACATGGACAATAATTTAGGGGAAACGACAGTTATGGACAAATCGTAGTGAGGAAAAAAGAAAATGAAAGAGAAGGATTGGTCGAAATAAGGATTACCAGAAAGATCTTCGATTCTCTATTCAGGAAAATTAGAAAGTAAAAGTATACGATGATTCTGTAATTTGGACAAAGACCTTATCATCACAACTATCTCGATCGGAAAATTCTAGTACGTGGAGCTCTCTCATTAGGCCTAACCGAAACAACAGTTGACTGGATTAAATGAAATTGCAACGCACTGCGGCAAGACAAATTTTTATGAGCAATTTAATTAATTTACGTTTAATTTTTATTCCGAGGGCAGATTTAACATCTTTCTTATTTAAACAACTACCGAAAGCTATTCTTCATCTTCTATTTCAGTAATTTTCGTTGTTTTTCGACGGCGGAAGTCGCTTTTCGTGAGAGCCCAGGTAAGGCCTAAATCTTACTGAAAATATTTCTCTCGATTTTTACGCTGATCTCGTCAAAGTAAACTTCTGAATCTTCTTTCGGTATTCCTTTCATGAAAATCGATTTCGTATTTATTTCGGTCTTTGGATATCTTGCAGAATGCAAATTGATCTTTTTCTTTCTTAGCGGTCTCAGAGCTCAGCTAGCAACCATGATGATAAATTTTGAAGCAAAGAGCCTACAACAGACATGCAATCTCAGTTTAAGAAATGATACTCCTTACAGTGGCTAGTTCCATCTACAAACAAGAAATGAACTTCACTTTTCTTTTCTTTTTATGTTCTAAGAATATGAGGATTTATGAAGTTCTGCATCATTGATGAAACCCATAAGACTTCATCATTTGGCTGAAGTTCGTCTCCTTCCACTCAAAGGTAAACAGATCATTAGAATGAATATTACATTACTGAAGACATAGTTTAGAATAGTCAGGAAGGAAAAAATTAGAATATCTGAATAAAAATAGTATAAAAATTGGGGAAATAAAAATAGTAAATAAAACGTTAACTAATCGTAATTGTGAGCGAATATAGAACCTCATCTCATTTCAATGGCAGTCGGCATTAAGACATCACAAGACGATACGAAATTGAACCATGAAAATCAAATAATCATAAGGTGTACAGAAAAAGAGCCACATCCGCCCTACATATACTTGATTAGATTTAGTGACTTCACAGGTGATTCAAGCAACTAATTTAATCCTTCGCATATTTGCAACCAATCTTCATCCAACAACAAAACTAACCGATTACAATTAAAAAAACAAACAAACTGTAAAGTATTGGAGTAAACATTTTCTTTTTAATACAATGCGTCAGTTTAAGAGTAGAAATATTAATGAATAAAAAAAATTAAAACAAAATAAATAAATAGATAACTATTAAAAAAAAAAAAAAGAAAGAAAAACCCTGTTATTTCATTTTCATCATTTGTTAAAAAGAATTGTAAGAATGTATGAGAAAATACATTTACTATATTTTTTAAATAAAATGTTTATTTCAATGATTTCATTGTGAAAGAAATTGTGTCTGAAGAACTCTGAAGGGTTCCTTTTTGTTTCTCTTTATTATTTTATTAATTATTTTTTTTCTGTAGCAAAATTTTTGAGTTTTCTCGTCTGCATTTTTATATTTTCGCCTAGGACTAATTTACAAAAATTAGCAAACTGTTAAAAAAACTTTTAACACTGGTAAAAATCACATCTCCATGATGCTCATACCATTAATTTTTTTAAAGGATTTAAATTTATATAATATTTAAAACAAATTATTATTAAAGGTTAAAAGTTTATCCAAATGCTTGAAATTTTTATAAACATCATATCTAATGTTATAAGCGTTATTTCTGTAATTTACGTATTCTTGACTCTATTCTGCAGTTAAAAAATGTCAATATCTACTAATTTCATCCTTTTTAGTTTAAAGCTATTCAAAATAGCTTTAATATAATACAAAATATTTAATACAATTATACAAAATATGTTATTTTCCATTGTTTGAATGTTTATTTTCATTTATTTCTAAAATCACATTTATCTTTAATTTATTATTTTGCTCTATCTAAGCTTTTTAATTG
The DNA here is from genome assembly GCA_023159025.1 of Thereuonema tuberculata. NCBI lineage: Eukaryota > Metazoa > Arthropoda > Chilopoda > Scutigeromorpha > Scutigeridae > Thereuonema > Thereuonema tuberculata. The sequence goes on from JAFIDM010012231.1 coordinate 165,148,502, forward strand.
ATTGAAAAATTCTTGTTACATTTTTTTTAGTCCTTCCCTGTTAGCTTTTATTATTTCAATTCCGATAATGAATGCAGTCAACTCGTATATTTGAGTTATGACACTCAAAGCAATTGTACATCGCCTTCAGGGATCTCTGAACATTTTGGAATGCATATTTGAAAGGATTTAGTAGGGGCCAATTAATGTTGTAAGGGACTGTGGGTAAAATTTCTTTTGTGTCCAAATAAGGAATAGCTAATTTTAAAACCACTGTTCAAAGTTATTTGAACCACGTCGCCCAAAATCAAGTGTTGAAAAAGGAGGAATAATAGACTAATGTACTGATTATTTAGAAGAAAAAATAAATAAATTTATAAGTTTCAAGAAATAATAAAGAAAGTAATGGATGGAGATTTAAAGATAAATACAAAAAGCTACACGCAGTATTATTTCATGTGTAAAGGATGCGTAAAATAATCAATAGCTTAATAATATATTAAAATATTAAAACATTTATAGCTGAAATAATAAGTAATTACATACTAATATCGTATTTTATTTAAAATGAAATAAAATGTAATTTCAAGGCTATTCCCCACAACTTTTTCATTACTTATTGAAACAGTCAGTGTTTCAACTTTTCATTTAAATTGTGCTTAATATCAAATCCTCTTATATTTCACATCTCAATGCAAAAAAATGAAAAAGGATACGACAGGAGATTAGAAAATAAAAAAAGATAAAAAAGGAACAGCGATCAGTTAATGAAGAGAGTTGCCGACAAAAGAATGACCAGAAAGGGCAAGTGTATAATTTACAGTTTTAATCGAAGTGTAATTTTACATTAGCACTATTCGCAGAATAATAATGACTAAATGTAAAATCTATGCCTCGGAACGGTGGTCTTGCTGTTGGTTCCACCTTCGAGTTTTTTTTCAAAACGTTAGCCGAGTGTGACCTCTGCTATCCTGCATCCCGGATAGGTCTCAGACGAAGGAGGGGGAGGAGGGTGAAACAATGATCAAAAGAGAGGGATGGACCTACGGGACCATCCTCACCACATGGGATGCTCCCCGCATCTGCAATGGGATCCTTTATGTGTGGCTGGGAAAGAAAGTTGTGGTCGAATTAGAAGCATTCTCCATATTTGTTTCGTCCCGTAATGATGATGACGATGATGATAGGAATATTCCAGGCGCCAAACTTAGTTACAACCCCTTCTCTAGGATTAACGTCACGCTCAGAACAGACGACGTGATTGGTGAAACAAAAGCAGGTGGATCTGCACTCGATGAAACACCTGAATCCAACCGGTTCCCAGTTCAAGGATACAACTCGTCTTACATTCAGATGAAGTAAGTAAGGATTTAAGAAAAAAAAAAAAAGCAGATCTGCCTTTCTGGAGAGAAACTCCCACTGTTGCACAAATCAGCATCTCTGATTTATATGCATTGCCAACCGAAAAAGTCTTTGATAACAGTTTTTTTTTTTAAGAAATATTTATTTTTCCAATCAAAATAGTCGGAACATTGTAACAACAAATATCAACAGAGAATGATATATGTTATGTTTATTTCATCAGTTAGAATTTATTATAGTAACTAAAAGCTATTTAGTTATCCTGCATTATTAGAAACTTAATAATATTTGATGCAATATTGTATTTTGTGAAATTATAAAATACAAAAATACAACAAAGAATTTTTCAATTAAGAGAAAACAAGAAATTAAAACCATTACTCGACGTTATTTTACTGAAAAACAGTTAGATGTGTAATTAGTAGACTAAAAAATACGGGAGTTTTGTCTCCTTTTTAATAGGACATTTCTGTAATAAACTAAAGACAATTATAACCTTACTGTTATAACTCACTAGTCGTTGACGATTGGAGATCTTATTTTACTATAACAATTTTCTTCTATGATTCCCGCATTACATATTTAATTTTTTTTCCAAAGATATATTGTTTCAGACTCAAAGTTATATGAGGGGCAGAAAAAAAATTTGAATACTTAAATACTTTTATTATTAATTCTTGTTTCCTCACTCGAGATACACCATTCTCCATGGCTCATAAAATTCAAATCCCAGTTGCCAAAAAGCTGCTACTTACCCCTCCAAATGTGTGAAATTCAGTCGCTCCGAATTACAATTAAGTCTCCCATCATCGCAGTGAATGAGTTTTCCTCCCTGAGAATCTTTAATTTGAATTTTTGGGGAGAAAAAGTGTCTTCAGTACATAAGAAAATAAAAAAAAAAACTAAAGATAATTTATGAAGTAATCTCAAGTTTAAATTAAGTAAACTTTTTCTGAGAGTTAATGTTTGAAGAATTTTTGAAACCTAAAAAAAAAATTAGGTTTTTAATAGGATTTTTTTTAAATTAAAAAGAGACTTTAATAAATACCTATTATATAGAAAAGAAAAATAGACTGTATCCATGTAAGATCTTTAGCCAAAACAAACAAACGTAAAGACTGTCCTGTAAAACTTTACACAGATCTAAACTTAACTCTTTGGAAATTTGGAGTATATTTCAATTTTTTTGGTAAGAATACTATTCAGGAATTAAAAAAAAGTGGAATGAACACAAAAATTTCTTTCGGAAAGTAGAAACTAAGACTACAATATTTCAACCTCAGCTAAAATCAAAGAAATAATGTATGAATAAAAATTTGCAATTGCTAAAGAGAATATTCAATAATAATCATGAATAAATAAACTTTTAAAAAATTAAAACTTAATTAAAAATTAAAATTAAAACTTTAAAAAAATTAAATCTTTGTTTTATGTTTAAAATGTAACTATTTCAACTTAACAAATATCTGTTGCTTTTCTATCTTGTTGCACTTTTTTGAGTTTTTAAATTGAACACTTTATCATATTCTGTATTCAAGAAAAGTTATATAATACTAAGCAAATTTGTCTAGTATTCCATAATTTTTTGATGAATGCTGTTTCTTGGTCCCTACTAAGATCTAATTTCGTTACTATTTCAGAATAAAAAGAAATCTATTGAATGCCACGAAAATTCTTAAGGAAATTATTTTTTTTTCCATTTCTGTTTTAAATGAAGTATCAGTTTTGCTGTAAATACGTTCGCCTCATTGTTTGAATATGTTTTCTAAGCCTAAAGTTGACTGATTAACCGCAGGATGAATTCAAGGATGAATAAGAAGTAGGGAGAGGTCAGGATAATATAAATGGCATACTTTCAGACTTTTATCAGTCTGATTAATATATGAGTTGAGTTCAAACGATTAATTTAGAGCTGTCCTTCTCTCGAACTTTTCAACAATAAATTGTTATCTGCCAATTGTTTCCTTTGAGAAACGAAAGGAAGATATAAATAAGAAAATATAAAGATCTGAAAAGATTATTCAATAGTCATTCCATAAAACGCTCTGTGTTTTAAACATTGAACATTCTAACTTCATTCTAATAATAATTTTGAACATTCTAACTCCAAATAATTTTATATTTACTACAAGTGAAGAGTTTTAATGATTTTTAGTTCACTAAAATACAAAAGACGAGAGCAAAGAACAATGCAAGTGTAAGCAGTTCTTCTTACCAAAAGATTTCTTTTATATAAAAAAAAAGTGCAGGATACCTAATAGGATTCAATATACTTTAAAAATTAAATTTAGTTTTCGCATTAGTCATAATAAATTTTAGAGAAAAATATCTAATTCCTCCATAGAATAAACAGGCTTAGCGTTGAGTTGGACTTCTTCTAACAAATACACAACTGGTCTTGAAATTATTGTCAGATATGAAAATACAAAGCTTTTTTTTAAAAACCCATTTAAAAATAAAAGTATTAAAAAATTAGAATTTTTATAAATAATTAAATAAATCTAAAATATTTAAATATTAAAAATAACAAATATAACTGAATCTTATTAAACTTTTACTGGAAACAAAGTAAATTTTTTTATTCATTCTATTCATTCTATTTTATCAAAAAAAAAAAAGCATCAAAGTAATTTATTTTTTCTTTCTATTTTAAAAGTTCAAAAACATTTTCAGATAGAACTGTCTTGTGAAAACTGAGAATAATATATTCTCGTGCATTTTATTAGCAGAGCCGTTTATCATCACTAAAATGTAGTTGTTAACATGTGCTTCTGCTACTAAATTCTTTCAGCTTCATTCATTAGCTAGGATTATTTTGATAGCTAACATTCTAAAAAGTGAAAACTCAGCATTTCAGACAACACATGTTTTGGATTGCTTTATAAAACACAAATATTCACAAAACACAAACACATCATCCAGTGAAAAGCAAAGAGTAATAGAAGAGCATTTCCTTTTCAAAAAGAGAAAAAGAAAAAGAAAAAAAATCTTCTCCTAATGAAGTACTAAGTTCGCGCTTTACGTTTCCTTTCGCAGCACATAAAGCATGCTAGTCTGCAGGATGCCTAATTTATTAGCAGACCAACACTGGTGTAACCATAGAGCCTCTTGACAGTAAGCTTACATTTAATCAAGTATGCATATGAATATACATATTTGGACTGCGAAATACACTACCAGCATCACTGGCCACCTGCACTGCAGTATAACAGCGATATCGTTAGATATTCCCATTTTCCTATTAATTTGGGATTGAAAATTTAATGAAGATAAATTCGATTTTATAGTATTTAAGAACAAATAAAATAAATAAAATTAAATATAAACTTCAGACACTAAAAAATTAAATACTGATTTGTTCACAATTCTTTAAGCTTTCCAATAAAAAAGCACAAAAATTAAAATCGATGCTTCTCAATTTATAACTTTTTTTAATATAAAGAATGCTTTAATCACTTGCTTATGCTGATCAAATAAAGAAATGTCGATTTTTGTAAGATTAATAAAGGCTGCGGTCTTGAAAAGAGCACAAACAGTTCAGTTCACTTTTAATTAAATACTTTTGAAGAAAGAAATTACAGATTTTTCAAAGAATTTAGAGAAATAAATTTTCAGTTGAATTAAAATAAGATTTTAGTTCAGTCAGGTAAATTAATAGAATTTTAGTGTTATTTTTAGAATTCTATTATGTTGCAAATAGTCCTAGGTAATGCAGTTATTTACGATTAGGCCTAATACTTTTTTTAATAACGTTTAATAAATATACAGACGTTTAATAAATGTACATATATAAATTTATAAATATATAGGCTTTGAAAAAACATTTCCAAAAAAATATATTAAAAATTTTCAATTGATAACTATGAAATTCTTGAATTTGCTTCTTCTTTATTTCTATTTTAAAAACAAATTTACCTAAAAGGATTTAACAAATTTAAAGATTTTATTTCAGACTAATTACCACTGAATTACAAAAAAAAAAAACCCATCATTTTCTATTTGACAAAAACGGTTATGAAGAGCAAACTTAAAATGCAAGAGTTGCATCCTTATTACAAGATATTCGCATTAAACAAAATGTGATCTTCAGGTTATAAAGTATTAGATATTAAAAGAAATGAATCTTTTCTTTTATTAGGAAGTCCAGGAAAGCAAGTCTCTCAAAACTTGCCAGTTGTCGAAATTTACAATACCAGTTTTTATTAAGATTCAAACCGGTATTAGACTAGCAACCTTCATGAACTGTATGAACCTAAAGTAAAGTCATTTCTATAAACAGAAAAGAATTTTTGGAAGTTATTTCATCTTACCTAAGGAATCCACATTTCAAAGATACACGACAACGAGGAATGAACTCCCACTAAGTAAGCGGATCACTTTTTTGTGGACCCTAACAGCATTAAGGGAGGGTTACCTACTGGAAGTGTTCCATTTACCTCAATTTCTTATCTGTTGATTGAGGGGAATCTTAAAAAAAAAAACAAAAAAAAACGAAGGGGCACAACCCAGGATCTTAACAAATTCAGTTTTCTTTTCTTTTTGTTATTTTTTTAAAGGAAATTTTAAATTAGTATAGAATGCAACTCATTGTATACTAAAAATTAAAAGATAAAAAAATAGTTCTAACTTTCTAACTATTATTTAATTAAAACTAAAAATATGAGAAACCCTCATATTTCTATAAAACATTATTTTGTTGAAGGATTAAGTTAGAATCTCGAACGAAATCAAACATAGAATTTTCAGTAGAATCTCAGACTAAGTTTCTTCAAATAAAATATATTAATTAAAAATAATTAAAATAAACATTTTCATTGGCTATTTATGAAATGTATATTATGGTTGCAAAAATATAGTTGTTTTATTTTTAAATGAATCTCTCTAAATGGAACATTTAGCAATGGCAATAACAATTTAGTAATAGCACTAATAATTAAAGTAAAAAAAAACTCTTACAGATGAAAAATATATTAAAGCAAACATAAAATTGGGATATTTAAATTCTTCTTCAAGTCTGAATTCTTAATAAAAAAAGTGTTAATTTTAAAGATGTGTTATAAAGTCAATGCTATAGTTGCTATTATGTTAAATTTCAAATTTAATCCAAAATGAAAACTATTTCTAAAATGTCTCTGAATTAAAGTCGATACAGAATATTCAAAACTTTAAGAAAAGAAAAATCTGTTTTAATTACCAAGGTTTTCTTTTCCATCGAATTCAAATGAATGAATGATTCATTCTGACAGGTTCAAATTTATGGTTGGTCCATGTAATAATTCCACGTCAATTCTTTGTTAAGAGAAAATGATGGGTATGATAAAACAGTATCCTTTGAGATTCCGTTTCAGGATAACTAATGAATTATTGCATTCAATACTAAATAAATTAATAGACTTAATCCAAAAATTAAAAAAAGGAAACTGAAATAATGATATTTCTCGTTTGTTTTAGTATAAAGCTATTTTGAAAATCAGAAAATAAGATCACTTCAAATTATATAAAAGCAGTGAAGTTTACAATTACTATAAAGCGTCAAAATGTTCTTTATAATATTTTTTTTTAATTCATTTTAATTTTGAATTAAATGAATTGAGTTTCTTGGAATTAAAGAATTCCATTAAAAGACCTTTTAATGGACAGCGGTTTTTGTTTTGCTTTTATTTTAATGTTTTGGAGACAACTATTTGTGTTGCTTCTTTGAAGACAGTCAATAACGTTCTAATAAAAACAGACATCACAATATAATTTGGCTGATTTCATTTTTAGAAGATTAAATTACAAACCTTTTCTAATGTGTTAATGATTTTAAGAAGCAACTGTATCAAAGATCCTGTTTCTAGGCCAGAGTTTAATTTGGTGTAAGTTTCTTCTGCTTCTCTTATATTATTATTTGATTTAAATACTTCATTCCAACCTCATAGTTAAAGTAATTTTAACTAACTAGCGACTGTACTTCTATGAAAATATCCAAGTGAAGAATATTTGAATTTGTTTTCCAGATTTCAACGAATGTTACACGTTTTCAGGAACCTGGATGTCACTTTTCAAAAATTTACCCTTGATCTTTACTATTTTTTTTCTTTATTGGCTTTTCAACATTTTAAGATTCATCAGTTTTCTTTGTAAAGAATTGATAAACTTTATTATTACATTTTGCTATTGATGTACTGAGTAGTAAACCATGCAAAAATATTAGGAGATAAGACTTTGTTTTACTATTTGTCGGTGAAAATCCTGAGCAACAAAATTGTAGTTTGTATCTGATGAAGAAAAATCTTGAATTATTTTTTTAAATCCTTGTTATTTTTGTATATAAATTTGTAAATATCTTACTGAATTACCTGCCTGAAGATGCAATTTTAATTGTTTCTAAGATAGTATTATAAACATACTAAATTTGATTTTATACTTCACTTTATGAACTGTTTCTGACATCATGCTTCCGAAAGTAAATAAAGCAATTTATGATTATTAAATAAAACACCAAACTACAATTTTATCATTTTTCTAGTTCTCATAATAATCAGTGATAATTTTCTTATACTACAAAAGAATAGCAGAAGTCACTGCTTCATTAGTACCAATTATATTTGGCAATATCTAATCTCTAAATATTTTATTCTAATGTGTTGTGGAATTTTCAACCTTTTTTTTATACTATTAAACTTTTACTAAGGAAATTATTATGGCAAATTAAGGCAAATCCTATACTTTATTATATGTATCCTAATATAAGGTTAATATTAGCTTTATTTTTATGAATAATTTTACTTATTTTTAGATTAATTTTAGATATAAGACTAGGTTTGTTATTCTTTATATGGGGTTAGAAGAATGCTGGTAGGGCCTAAATGTATAACAAAGTAATAATTTTATATAACTGTAGGAAAAATAATATTTTTTTAAGTAAGATTGAAAACCAAAATAATTTTCTTAAGATTTAAGAAACTAAAGAGTTATATCAATAGCATCTAAGGTAACATCGACAAAGAGTTGATGTTAAAGGCAAAAATAAAAGACAATGCATTATAGTGATTTTATGTAAAGTTGACTTTAATGTTATTTTTCGATGAAAGAATTGATTTATTGTCGATTCCTATCTAACAGGCTCTTTGTCTTTTTGGTTAACAAACATCCATTTAGTAGGAAAACAACATGTCGTTTAAGAATCTCAATCGACATTCTGACTGACCTGAGACGTATGACCTTAAATAACTGTGTTCTAGGCACCTGCTTTCTAAATGTAAGATGAATAGACGGAATGAGTTTATAGCGACGTATGGTCCAAACACAAGTGTCATTAATGTCGGAGGGTAATTGACAGAATGAATAAAGTTGTGAATGACGGATGATGTGCTTTCTGTGGCCATCGAAGGGCGTCAATGGTTTCATTTGACCTCAATGCCTCGCCCACTTCACAACAAAAGTGCACGCGTCGTTTTATACTCAAGTAGGTCAAAGAAGGCTTGGTGAAAGGTTTTCGGTTTTAGTTTAAGCTTCATATTTTGTTTCGACGGAAAAAAAAAGGTCCTCTGTAAAAAAGTTAATGTCAAGACGATCAGAACTGGACTTGGTGAGTGAAAGCTGATCCCAGCACTAATCAAAACCGTCAGTGTAAACAGTTCCTCTATCAATCCTGGGGTAATGAGATCTAAAGCAAAGCATCAACATTACTCCATCTTAGTGTTGCTGTAAGTTAAAATAGTGCACATGGAAAGATAGTATGGCATTTACGATAAACTACTGACAGACGAGTCACTTAAATTTTGTCAGATTCTTTTGAATAAGAATCCCTCAAAATAAACAATACACAACAAAGTATTTAAATGTATTTTTTTTCTCCAAATTATTTCTCCATTTCAGTTTTTCCGTACTATCCAAACAAAAAAAAACCAAATTAACTATTATTTATATAGCATTTTGTAATTAATGTCTTATGTAATTACATAAGTTTTGAAGTCGTGAGTTTTTGTTCATGGATTACTGACTTACGCAAGTTCCTTTAAACGAGATAAGAAAAAAAAATGTCCTTGATACATGTATGATGCAAATTCTTTAAAATGAATTTGACACTGTCTGATTATATTGTAGACTTTCAAATTGGAATTTAATTAATTCATTTACAGACCAATCTTAATTGAATTATGGTTAGGTCGAAATTCACTTCCGTACAAGAAAGTTAAACAAACAAACAAAAAAAATCTTTACTCAAAATATGTGCTTAAAGACAAATAGGGAAAAGTTATTTAAGTTTAATTTAGAAAAATACATAGCTTAATGATTTATTGTTTTTTTATTGTCATTGTGTATTTACTAGACTATGAAACTTATTAAAAAGCAAAGTTCTTGAGCGTATATGTACAGACGTTCATTTCTACAAAGCTATTAAAATTAATGAATTGAATAAAATTACCCCATTTTCCCTTGTTTCTGGATTCCTGGCAGAAAGAAGAAAGAAAAAAAATGAGTCAAACGAAGGGAATGGAGAACATTTCAGGTAATACATTTCTGTGTGTTCTTATCCCACAAAACTACATTAAAAAGATATTACAAAGTTCATTTCAAGTTTATACATAAGCTGCTGTGGGAAGAACTTTTCATCATAAAATTATGAAAATATGGATGGAAAAAAGAGATAAATTTAGCAATAATTTATAGAATCCTGTATAGTAATTTTTACGTGTAATAACGCTACGTCTGATATCTGTATTTAGTTAATGTGCATATATTTGTATTTCATACCCTTTCTATTGAATGCTTAAAATATTTTCTTGAATAAATGTTTATATTTTTTAAACAGCTTTGATTAAACATAGATCATTATTAATATTTTTTTTAATGAAAAGGTTAATTTCATTCTTTTATCTTAATATTTCACTTCGTTAAGGAATAATACATTTTTACATATTTTTATTAATTAGAAATGAAAGGAATTGGTGTAACATAAATGAAAAGATAAATAATAATAATAATAATAATAATAATAATAAAAAATAAAATAATAATAGCAATAAAAATAAATAATGCTTGTTATATTCTTATAACTTAAATTTTAACTATAAAATATTCTTTTGTTGCTAAGCCTTTTACAATCAATGTAAGAAAAGCCCGAATGTACTTGATTTATTTATCAATTAGGAGGATTTATTTGGCTTTACATTGTTGAAGGGATTAAATCTTTTTTTCAGTTTTTTTTTCCTCGGAATAAAGATTCTAAATTGAAACTGAGAATGATGTGAAATGTTATGTAAACAATTTTCCTTCATACAAACCTTATGATTAAAGTATAGAAAATCTTACTGCATTTTCTCATCAAAAACTTACTGCATTTTCTCATCAAACAGATGAATGAAATAATTTATTTGTTTAAATTGCTTCTGCTCCCAAAACAGTTAAAGAGATTTTAATTAGAAGCCTAAATTTTTAAACTCTGAATAAATAACAGTCTATAAATAACACCTTCATCAGACATCATTAAGAGTCATTTTATTTAATGTATAACAAATTAAAAATCAGAAAAATATTGTTGATATTCATTATCACGATTAATATACACAGAAAATTTGCAAAGAAAACTATTAAAAAAAAATGTATGGTTTTTACACTTTAGTTGTATTCTCTAATTCTAACTGCCATTGAAATATTGAAAAATTTAACTAACTTATAACATCAAAAAGAAAGTTAAAATTACGGATTTTTTTTACCTTAAAAATTGTCAAAATGTAATTTGAAATTAATTTCCAACTTTTAAGATTCCACACACCATAATAAATAATTGCTAATGCAATTGTGGAATTGGAATTAAAAAAAAATAAAATAAAATAAAATAAAATTTAAGTCTTTCTAAATACTATAGCTAAATACTATTAATTTTCCTTTCTTTCCGCTTTTTTAATCTTCTGTAGTGAATGTGGATAAACTTTCACTATTCAATAGATTTCTTTCTTCTTTATTATTTTTTTTTTTAAGGGTAAAAAAAAAAAAAAAATCTAGAAAACTTGTACTTTGTGTCAGCAAAAGAACTTGTCTAGATTAAGTGCTGAATAAAATGAAATTTCTGGCTGAGGCGGAGAATATATATGTTTTGGTTTTCTCCGTGCAGGATGTCACATATCGCATCGATGTGAGAAATGACGGTCTAGAGTTATATCTCACAGTGGGAAGCAGCCAACTTATTATTTACTGATGCGGGCAAGCAGTCATTTTAAGAACTTGGTAGGCATTCAAAGTATGCATATTTACGACCACCCTCTACCTCTTTGTTGCCGCGTCTGGAAGGTACATAGTCAGCAACAGTACTCCTTAATTGGTGGAAACATCTTCCAAGAAATTTATACAGAGATGGATGACCTCGATGATGATGTACTGCCACACTCCACTGACGACGACAAGTTTCTTACTTGAGTCGGACAATCGTGTCGTTTTGTGATGCATTTTTTGAAGGATAATTTTTACCTGTCACAAAACGAAAATATTTCGCCGCGAATATGAGTGACTCACGGTACATAAAATGCATGAAGTAATCATAGGAACAGCGGGTGCTGGAGAGTCCGTCTCAACGGCCGACATGTGAGTGGACAATTTTATGTCATTCTGACGGGGTCTAGTAGAAACCGCAATAGTGGTGAGATGAGATCATAAAATTATTCGAGTGTAACTTGAACTGAACACATTAAATCAACGAATGAGTGCCGTCAAAATAGTGTCTTTATTAGACATACTGTAATTGATACAAATCCCACAATTCACCTTTGCATCGATTCCAAAGAAAACTCCCATCGATAACGAAAAAACAAAAACAAATAAAAAAAAAACAAAAAAACAAATACAACACATTATAACTGGTAATCAAAAAGAGATAGCGATAATTGCCCTTAGTTTTCTTGGTTAATCCCAATCAATTATTTAATATATCTTTGATTACATCTTAAAAAGTGCTTTTGCAAACTGTAAACTCAATTATGTAAACTGTAAACTCAATTTTTATGCAATGTTTTTAAGCGAAAATAAAGTAAATCCTTTTTTTTTTTCCTTTATTTCTGCTCAGTAACTAGTAACTAGTAACTTAGTAACTTAGTAACTAGTAATTTTTTATCTTTTTTTTTTTTTAAGATGTGGGCCTACTCATTCAAGTTTTGAAAACTAATATCTTTTTGTAGTAAGTCCTAAACTTCTTTCTTACGATAACTACATTCTGATATCGAATATTATTTACAACAGAAGCAACGATAATAAATCTCAATGATTTTTAAAGTAATCTGAGTAATAAAAAGCGATAGAATCTTATTGGTAACTATTAAAGAAACCTAATTTACTAAGATAGTAGTAACTATTAAAATACAATTTAATCAAAATCGAAGATAGAAATCCGTTTTTAATCGGCCATTAATTTTGCTCTATTGCTCCTATAATCAATTTCTTCGCTTCGGTCAATGATGTTATCGGATATCACGTTACTCCTAGTCAGTGGCGCCATCACGAATATTCACTTCAACGGATATTTCTAAAAGCCCATTTTATATTTAGAATTTTCTTTTTTTATTAGTTCACAAAGCCTACAAAAAGAAAAGACGGTGGAATATTTACTAAAACATTTCAAAGTTGAAATCAATTCTATTTAATAGTTTTCTGCTGAAGTATTAAGAGTTAACAAGTTATGATGTAACTGAAAGAATAAATTATTAAGTTTTCAATAAAAAAATATTAATTAAAAAGAAGAATTTGGGAAACTGAAGATTGAAACTTAGATTAAGATCTCCCATCCCTCAAGATTAAAAAAGAAAACTCATATGAGTTATTCACTCATATGATATACTTTCTTAATCTCATTTTATTTTTTATTTTTTTTTCGGATAAAAATTTAGAAAATTTTTATTTAATGTAATAATTTAGATTAGAATAATTAAAGTATTGATGTACATCGTTGGTTTAGAATACTTTTTCTAAAAAAATATTGATTATTTTTCGCTGAAGTGACTATTTGCTGTTTAACAATGTACAACATTACTTTCTTAACGTATTCTGAATATTAAAAATAGTACATTCATTATCTATTTGTAATGTTATAGTTTAACTCAAATATTTAACCATACAAGACTGTTCTAAGCCTATATCACTTCTTTAATGACCAAGAAATTTCAGAACAGGAACAAAAGAACTCTGTTAATTACTGAGTAAATGACCAATTTCCCAGATGTGTGTGTGTTAGAAGATGTTTGTCAAAATAAATTTTGTTTTAAGAATTTGCTTCTCCATTCGCTGTATGTGCGAGTTTGTTATGTCAAGAGCCCATGACAACAGCTTGAATTCATTGTTCTGTCGATGTGTGATAATTTTAATCGCGTTTACGCGATATTATTTTGTGGTCGAAGAACTATGTCAGAATGGCATCACGGGATGTTTGTACCAGACTGATGATATTTTTAATTTGTTGATACTTAACACTGGTTAAATTATATCGTGCATGCCTGCATATTTAATTCCTACCTTACGTAATTTAAAAAAATGATAGGCTTTTATTATGGCATGTAGGCATTCTAAAGAACAGCTTCCTAATTGATTCGAGTAGACTGTGATCATTTAAGCCTAATGTAAAACAAAAAACGTTTATCATTACGAACATCGAAAGAGTACTGAATAAGAGAAAAATACACAAAACAATTCTATAGATGTCTTAAAGGACACTGATGACGTGGCATAATGCAAAAAAAAAAAAAGGTAATCTAATCGAAATTTATTATTTTATTAATGTTTTATCAAATTATTATATTATCGTCTTGCACTGTTATGATATAAAGTTTTGATTTTCAAATCTACTAATACAACACTGTTCTGCAACTTTCTAAAGGAATAAAATAATACAATAACAGAGGAAAAAAAAGATACAGTCACAGAAAGCTGATAGAAAATAGTTATGTTCCACACTGCATATTACTTTGTAGTATGTGTTCCAAGGCAAATCCCAATAAGTAAATTCTTTTCTCCCATCTGAATACTTTTTTAACTTATCTTTATAGTAATTACAACTACATGGCTCCGTTTTCTTAATTCGATAGTTAAAATCGCAAAATTGTTAAATTCTCTTAAATGTCTTATCTAGAAAAACAAATATAAAGGAAAAATCACAATTCACTCCAGTTGACTTATTATCCATTTAAAATAAAAACTATCTTTTACAGTAAGTAGTATTTTAACTAAACTTTACTGTTTTATATTCATTTTTAATTAACTTTTCATTTTATCTATAAAATACATTATCGACTATTTTGGTTCTATTTTGCACCGTAATAAATTGCAGTTAAAAAAAAAAGAAAAAAATAGAAAAGAAAAACAATAAAATGAACACTTAATTAGATCACTGCTCATTATCATTTATTTTTTTATGATTATATCAATTTACTTTTTAATTTTCTTAACATTACATCCTTCATTTTATTTGTTTTCTTTTTCTATTTATCTGAAGTAATGAAAATTCTCTGTGTGAGCCAAAAATTCTTGGAATTCTGATTATGAAATAAAGAAGTAACTATAAAAAAAAATACTAAATTGTTATTATTATTTCAATTGTAGTTGTTCATTCATTGAATTATTTCCAATGTAGTCATTCATAAACAAGTTACACGCAATAGTAAAACCAAGATTTTATTGGCTTTACATAGAACCAGTCATAAACTTTTAATGGCCCGAATTATTGCTGTGGTTGCGGGAGGGAAAGGGTTGACACACTGACTTCATTGGCTTCCGTTTCGAGCGGGAAAAGGTAAGTCTAAAATGCACCTGAAGGAAAAAAAAACAGGCAAAAAAAATCATTTTTAAAAAACGTTAAGACCTATTTTAATGACGAAAATCCTTTGTAATAATTTTATTGGAGAGAAGGAGGAATTGAAAGAAAGAACTTACATAAAAAAAAACCTATTCTTATTCATGTAGATATAAATTGCTTTACATAAATTAATTATTAATTTATTTTTTTCATTCAATATAATAAAATTTCTTAACATAATCATAGGTCTGTATTATATAGGTCCTATATTTTATAATTCAGGTTTTTTTTTGCTACTATACGGTTTCAGATAATCCATATTTAAAGTTGACATCTGCATTAAAACTTTATATTAATAATATTCTACATTAGTAATATCGTGTATTATAAATATTAAAAATAATTCTCTTTAATAAGCTATTAGATATTACAGAACCGCTTAACACTGTAAATTTCATTATTCTTTTAAATTAAATAACTCAGAACATAATTAAACAAATAATTAAACAAATCTAATCAAGCTGTAAATATTATAAATATTGGTAATTTTTATAAGTATATAGTATATGTGATAATATATAAAATGATATATTATAATAGTGGTAATTATTCAATGTCATTCTGCTTTCTTAGTATTTTAGATAATTTATTTACAAATATTTATTTCTATTTACAATTTAGTTAATAGATTGATAAACTCTAACAGTCCGGTACGCCTTACCATCATATCTAGAAAGTTTACTTGCTACAATTATTTTCTTAATTCTACCTCTAACTACGAGACGGTGGGCTGGTTTAAAAACAAATAATAATAGTAATAATAATAGATAATATTTTGGAAGATATTGCCTTAAGCACAGGCAGCCTTAGGCTTTTTCTTTTTTTCTTTGCAACTGATGTTTCCTTACAAATTAAGCGCCGACTTAGGTATTATCTACATTAAGGAAATAAGTAACTTGGTTTTATAGAGATAAGAAGGATATGATAAAGTAAGAATAATAAATTATAGATTTTCCACAATTTTGACAATTTTTTTTTTTTTCATTTTGTATAAAACGTTTACTTCTATTTCTTTTAAGATGTGAAAACTTATGCTATTTTTTGAATATTGTATTCATTTACTTTTTTCCTTTTCAATTTCATTGATTTTTAATAAATGTTAACATCAAAACATAATTTAAGTTGATTATCTAATCAAAATCTACCTAAGATTGTATTACAATATTAAATTACCAATTTCCCACTTAATCACATCTTAAAACTTTATAAATGCTAAAGTGTATACCCTAATTTATTAATTTGAAATTACTTATTAATAGAAGCAGATATCATATTTCGCAAGATATTTTATAGCAACAGGTGGTTGCATGCGTGGATCACCTGCAGTGACACTATAATAAGCTAATTGCTTCATAGACAATTATTTCGAACGGCAACGCTATAGCTTATCTATAATTTGTATGTTTCGTTTTAGGGTCTGAATTTTATAAATCATTTGGAAATTATTACTTTGGAAGTTTTGAACAATGGAATTAGAAAAAGAACGATTCGGTTTTTATTGGGATTTTTTTATTCGTAATTTCACTTGAAATATATTAATAAATATATTACAGTAAATTATTACCAAACATTTTATTTTAGCCTATTTCAAAGTCAATAGACTTGTAATTTAGCCTAGAGGAATGAAAAAGAAAGCTTTAGCCGAAATCATAAAAGATACCCTAAGAGTTGTAACCTACTTAATTCGGAATTAATTTTAATAATTTTAATTTTTTTTTTCTTTTTATTCAATTATTAAAGATTCCTTTGGAATTTGTTCGAAATTTGAATCTTAATTGTAATCACTGAATTATTTTAAGAAATGCAGTAGAGTTCCCGTTTTTGATATATTGAAGAAAATAACAAAGTTTTCCTGCTAACTTATTTTTTATTTTTTGAACGTGACGTTTAAACAATGCTTTTCAATCTAAATGTCAAAAATCTGAAATTCGTTCGGCAGACATAATGAGTACCGCTTTTGTTTTACAGCGAAGTATCAAATTCTCATTAGCGGTTAATGACATTTGCAACAAGTTTGACTTTTTCTAAACAATTTTCTAATTACTTAAGAAAACATCGACTTGCTAAGCAATGTTTAATGAGTTGCAACTTAACTGCTGTTGTTAAGTTAATGGTAATGAAAGTATCCCGACTTACAGCAGTGCGTTCATATTTACGAGTAAACTGCGTCAAATATTCAAGGTAAGTGAATAACTACCAAGACAAATTCTCACGAGACATGAATAATAGAAGGACATCATTCGATAAGAGGAAAGAAAATTAAGAATTCTTAGCGCCCAACTGAATTGACTGAGCAGGACACATTAATTCAGATCATAATTTGCCCTTCTGAGATAGTAGCTAATTAACTAGAATAAGAAATGACCTTGACTAGAATTTCGTGAAGGTAGTGAGTCACGAATAAATTATACTTGATCTTGATAATAGAAATACCAAAAATAATATTTAGAACTAAATCTACTATGGCTATTTTTTTTATTTTCGATCAAAATTTTGAATAAAATGTGAAATTTCTAAAGAATTTGCAGACATTTCCTTGGCTATTGTTATATCATTTAAAATTGTTTTAATATTTTACATAACATTCGCTAAAGCAAGGGAACTACAAGGGTTTATTGGAATTCGCTGTATTTATTTATTATTAATATAACCAGAGATTAATCAAAAATCCTGAAAACTTTCTATTGTTTATGTGAACACTTAAGATTAAAATTTATTTTGATTTCAAAATTGGAGGGAATAATTTTTACTTTGCTTTCGGTTTGGTTTGAATTGATTTGAACGGGACATCAATGATCAGTTACTGTTAAAATCTTGGCGAACGCGGTTGGCGATGTCGCTAAGACACTGGCCTCTCACCTCTGAGTACCGGGTTAGGTTCTCATGTGGGTTTCGTTGATAGTGGCGATCCGCGCTGGACAGGTTTTCCCGGGGTTCTCCCGTTTCAACTGCATTTCTCACACCATCCTTTCTCAGTCTTTCTCTCCTTCTTTTCGTGGGATAGCACAAAAAGATCTTTCAGGTCGACATGCTCGGCTGTCAAGCCACCCACATTCACAAGTAATCGAATCTACAACTTTCCTCAAATAAAGAATTTTAGATTGGATGATAACGTTCAATATCAAACTCAGAAATCCAAAGAAGCGTATCTTTCAAGGAGATATTTCATAAATTTACTTATCAGACGATCTCTTCTCAAAAGCAATCATTAGTATCTAGAATTTTGTTTACATATTTCTCGGTAGTACGCTCAATTTACTCCAATAATCTAAATAAAAACAACGCTTCGCTTATTATCCAATTAATATTACGATGGTACAAGAATCACTCTATTCTATTCTTGCTGACACTTGACTTTGCTAATTATTTTGAAATAGCAACGATTGATAATCAAAAGGCTATTTCAGATGCTTAAAATCTATTTGTCAAATTTCTTCATTAGTTTCTAGTTCAGTGAAGAAAGAATAAATTTTTCCATCCTTTTACTTCCTTTAAGAAGATTCTTCTTTAATGATACTTAAAATAATAATAAAACTAAAAGAAAAAAACTTCTTTCTTGTCTTTTTCTTTCTTTTTTTTCTTTTGAATTTCCTAAATACCGGTTTGTTAGTCCTGAATACATTGGTAAAAACTTTTCTTATTTAGTCTAATCACAAAATAAATAAACTAAATAAATTCTGAACTAAACTCAAAATACTTAAATGACTGCTTTTCGAAATTATAATTTTCGTATCTTCTAAACATTCTTAACTGTCAATTGGATGGAGATCTTTTGCCGATCATATAACCAAAAATTAAACTATTTGCCATACTCGAAAACCTTAATTTCAAATCTTCTTGTAATAAAAAGTTAATTAAAAGAACTGTTCAATATTTTTTTATCTGACAACATATCAAGGTCTATGGCTAAGTAACTTTCATCTCTGAATTGTAAATCATTATTATCAAAAGAAGTATTTTGTCATTAGGATTTGGAAACTTTTCTTTACTATTATTTATGCGAGATATTGTTACAACTACAAAAAATTAAATAAATAAAAAGGATACTTTTTTTTAGTGTTTACTACAACTTAACTAAATGCTAGCATTGGGAAGACCATAAACAAGCCTGACTTTCTTATTAATTTAATTCTTCATGATACAGGGACATAACAGTGTTCTGTGCCTTTCCTGATTCTTAAAGATCGGTTTCTTCTTTAATGAAGTGATAGTCATGAAGAAACGCGTGGGATGCCTGGCCCATTTGAATATGCGTGTCTTCCTTTCTCTTGAAATCACATTGTGTTTCTCAAGAACCAAAAAAAAGAAAAAGGTCCATTTGGAAGCAGAATATCTGGAAATTAGAGCCTCTAGAGGAAAACGCTGATATTTTTCCAATTCAGTGCAATGACCTTTCCTTCGATTCTTTTTCAAAATACAACAGAAATTCAAGACTGTCTATCTAAAGAAGAAATCTTGCAAGATAAGGTAAAGAAAAAAAAGAAAAGCTCATAACATGTAATAAAATACAATCTCTTTGTCATGATTTCATGCAAAATTAAATGTCGTTGTGAATTTTGATTTTTAATTTTTTTTCAACGATTTTTTAACTGCCATTAATCGAAAATTGTAGGCTTGAAATCAGATATGTTATTTGTCTTGCAAGGAAACAGCAGTGCTTCAGATTTTTGCTGAAGTTTTAATAGTTTAAAATACAAAATTATAAGTTGTCTTTAAAATTTGTCTTTAAAAGCTGATACCAAGAAATATTGAGTTAACTCCAAGAAATAATTTACTACTGAATTTAGTGAAGTCTTTAGTATTATTTAATCGTAGATTTAAAATTACGAAATAAGAGTTTGTTTGATGTATCTGTTATTCAATTGGTAAGAGCAATAATATGTTTGAAATGAAGAGCATTTTATGAATATCTGATGAAAATATAAAATAAACATATGATATGAACCTAGCCATGAAATAATTTTATGCGAATTTTCAACCGAATACGAAACGGAATTTAGTACAAATTTTTCGACAAAAAAAAAGGGGTTTTGGAGTCACTGTAACAATTTTTTACTTTTTTTTTTAATAAAACGCTTAGGATTTTAAAATCACGACCTTTTCATAGCATGATGGTTTGATAATTTTCTTATTTTATTTTTTTTTAAATAGTTTATATTAAAAGTGAAGCGATTCTTATAGATTTGGATTAGTAAAAATGTCTGCTGCGAAGCAAACCATTACAGGAATGTGAAAGACAGTTAAAAAAATTAGAATAAGAAAGAAATTGAAAGAAAACCCGTAATAAAGCCTCATAAATCTCGGCTGTCACCTCAACAGATTTTATAAACGTAAAACAGCAAAGGGAATGTGGCAAGATTTTAAAACCAGTGAATTGACTAAATATTTTTTGGAAACATAGATATTATGCGTTGTGTAATCAGAACCCATTACTTCGATGTATTTTTTGACATAATGTGATGAGGCATTTTCTTTCATTCATACAAACATTTAAAGATTTTAATAACTTCTACCATTTCTATGAACTTTTTAGAAACAGCTTCATCCAAACTGTGACAGTTGACAGAACACATAATAAATCAAAGAATTACACAATAATACATATGTCCGTTGGTAACTAGGGAGAAAAAAGTTAATTATTTTAATTGAAATCAGCTTAAGTCAGTTCGAAGTAAAGGACAAAGTTGTGCTTGCTCAAATCGAAATAAAGTCTCTATTTTGAATTTTGAATTTTTATTTAAGGCAATCTCAAGTACCTTTCTTTTATGTGTAATTCATTAAATTAAGTTTAACGTTAAATTAAGATAATTAAAAAAAAATAAAAGCAAATAAAACTCTTTTTTTCTAATATAATCTCCATATTATTAATCTCTCAAGTTTATGCATAATTTCTCTACAAAATATCGTTCAATAATAACTTGACTTCTTGTTTTGTTTTGTTTTATTTGTTTGTTTTCCAATATTCTTTTTCATTTCTTCATAATATTTAATATAAGGTACATTAGACTCCATTTCAAAAATACTCCTTCTTTATTGGCAATATTTCGCAAGATTGGAATCATCTTGCTTCTTCAAGCCTTCTTTTTGAATTATATCAACAACAATAAGCTTGTCTACATTTATGACAACAAATAAGCATTTCTACATTTTCTTACATCAGTAATGATACATTAAATGTACACCCTATTTCAATTTTTTCACCATTACATAATAAAGATAATGAAAAAAGCTTGTTTTTATTTTTATTTTTTTTAATCTTCTATTTTAATTGCAATTTTTAGCAACTTCAACAAAAACTAATATCTCTTCTATTTGAAAACTTCCAATTTATTCCTCCCAGTGTCTCATTTACATACTAACAATGAGCAGTAAATCAAGCTTCAGTTTCAGCTATAAATTAAAAATAGAATTAACAAGTTCTTTTCAAAGACGTATTTCACTGGAAGGAGATGGCGATCCTTTTACAGGTAAATGTAGGACAATATTAAAAAGAAAGTAATTAAAGAAAACAAACAAAATTATTCAATTATAACAAGAAGTTTCAACAAATTTGAAGCTTTTTTTTTTTTGAAGTATCAAAGTAGTGTTGAATTTTACCATCACTTACTTACTAACAATACCACACATGTGCAGTGGCTCTATTGCTATCAATAATTCCATAAAGCCTCCATTGGCTCGGATGCTGAAATTCATTGAATTAAGTTCATTGGACGAGCTTTCAGGAAGATTCGTTCACTAATTCAAAATGAATAGGGCGAAGGAAAGGCAGTGAAAGCGCAATGTAATCTCGTTGCCATTCTTTTAATTCCTGTTAATTTTTGACGAAAATGTTTCAAATAAAAAGTTGAGTAATTTTGATCAATCGATTGGTATAATTATCTAGTTATAAGAAAAGTCGTTCAAACGTTATTAGGAAAATAGGGGGTGGGGGCGGATGGAGGGGCAAGAGAAATACAAACTCAAATCAGATATTGTGATTTCACGAGTCTAATTTTACTTTGGAAAACAACAACAAAAAATTAACAGTTCGCTAAAAACAAAACTGAACAATAGCAAGGTTTAAGTTTTAAATTAACTTAATTTTACAAATAAAAGTCATGCAATACACTTTTTTATTCTTCTTTAGATGGAAAGAAAATATTTCAAATTCCAAAGTTGCATCATCTATTGTGAAAGAAAAATGAAAACAAAATATAAAAAAAACTATGACGAGACTGGTCTATTTTTATTTACAATTCTGTTTTCTCAGTTGAGTGATTCTCTTCTGTCATTTGCCGTTTTCAGTTGTGACGAGACAGTGAGTAAATACATAGAGTTTTAGGCAACATACAGTAGTAAATGGCCTGTAAAAGGACGGTCGCCATAAATTTCGGAAGGTGTTGAAGATGGCGTGTAAATTAACGCGAAAAGCAATAAAAAGAAAACTGCCCATAAAATCTAAAGTAGCGACTAACCCTTTGGAAGGGTATGTTACGAATCTTGATTTCTCACTTTGACAACTATTTGGACTCAATGAAAATCATAGTAATTTTTTTTAACCCGACCATACACATCCCCACTAGGCCTCGTAAAAGCTTTGAGGAAAAAAAGTTTTAGTAGTCATCTGCAGTAAATGAGGCATAAAGAGAGGATTAGTATCATTGATTTTAGTATGATTTTTTTTTTCTAAATCAGACTTTGTTCTTCAAATCTTCTTACGTTTTCCTTTTTAAGTTAGTCTTTTTAATTGTAGGATTCTTCAATCTATATAATAATAATAGTAATAATAATAATAATAATAATAATAATATTGTTTTTGCTGGGGGAACCCAAGGTTTGAAACATACAAACATAATAATAATAATAATATATAGTAAAAAAAATAATAGAAGAAGATTATATCCTAAATTTTAAAAAAAAATGATGAAAAATAAGTTAAGAACAAAAATAAAAATGAAAATAAAAATAAAAGAGAGAGAGATATTCTAAAGAAGTTGAATAGAGCTAAAACTTTTTTATTAACTTTTCGCGTTTGTGAGAAAGAATTTGAGAATAACTAATAATTTGGGACAAAGCAAAGGAATAAGCAAATTAAAAAAAAAAGATTTTAATTGTTGACAAAATTGAGTGTTAGAATAAGACGACAGAGGAATCTACTATTTTAAATATAAGCAAATTGAATTTTTTAATATCGACGAAATCCCTTTGCTAGTTTATAATGAAGAATTAAAAAAAGGCTAAAAACGGGAGAAAGGCATTTTAAAAATTAGAGGCGAACTGACCACAGAGTCATCTGATGAAGCCCAGTGGACCGGTCAGTAGACCGATATTTGTATCTACTTAATTTAGCAGATGATGGAATTAACTAATCTAGAAAACACAGAAACCTCTTTCAGTCAAATCAAATATGTCTAGTATTTTATGTTTTTGAAGATAATTAATATCAAGAGAAGGAGAAAGAATTTAGAAAGGATATTCAAGAAATCGAACAACAACAAACTTCATTCCTCAACATGGAAAACTGAATTTTTGAAGCCAGTTCAGATACTTTTAAAACAAACTTATCATGTTAACTTCGGATTATAAGATATCAATAAATTTGAACTTAAATGCTATTTTAGGCCTTTTCAGTCAATATCTTTATTATTTTCTTCGTCTTATTTCTGATAGAAGAAAAGTAAACTAAATGCAAATTGACTAATTTAAATTTAATTAAAAAGTAAGTTACAAATCGTTAATTAAGCTTTCATCGTAGCAATAAAATGTTTGTATAATTGAAGAAGGAGGGGCAGCTTCTCGTCGATCCCATCTCTTTCTTTGGGGTTTCGCGAAAGGATAAGTACGAGTCCATTACTTGCACCCATTTCTCGTCCTCTGAGATAAGAAATTTTTTTAAGCCTAGATTTGATTTGATTTGGAAAACCGATTTGTAAGAATGTTTATTACAGCAATTTAAAAAACGGAATTAGAAGTTTCCATTAGTGGATATGAATGTCTGGTTTAGAGATTTATCTACCATCTACTCAGACATTTGTAGTTGGGCTTTACTTATATAATGTCTTCTTTTATATATCGTCCATTTTACTTCTGACATTTTATTCACTCAATATCTATAAGAAATATCTTCGTTATATATTAATAAACTAAATATATTTTTTCAAATTCCATCAATTTCAAATTCCCTACAACGATATTTCACAGAAGCTACCGTTCTGCTTTTTCAAGTTTCGCAAATTAAAATAACAGTACAGTAATATATATACTAATAACAATATCAACAATGTATACACATTGAAGTTATTTCAATGGCTTAAAAAACAACAAATAATAATTCATATCCTTAACATAAACAATTTTGATAACCATTATTGAAATTTATGATATAATGCGACATAAAGACGATAAATTTCAATAATGGGCTTCAAAATTGTTTATGTTAAAGAATATGAATTATTATTTGTGGTTTTTTAAGCCATTGAAATAACTTCAATGTGTATACAATGTATACTATATATATATATATATATATTATTGTTATGTCACTTAATATCTAGAAATTATTGGAGTTTCGCTTCACTATTTTAACAATCAACTGTTCTTGAAGGCTTTCAATAGAAAAACAACGACCTTCAGGTCAGAGTCTGTGTTCCAATTCAGTAACTATTTCAAGGTCACCTATTAAATCTGCATTCCAATTTTTAACTATTGGTATCTCTATGCCCTGCTAGTCTACAGTCTATTAAAACTAATCCTTTTCACACTTACTTCTATTTCTTAAATAATATTAATTTCAATTAACATATATTAATTAATTTTACGATGATAAAGTTTCTTTAACTTTAAACTAAGATGAGACTAAAGAATTTATAGGGAAACTCCCCCCCCCCCCAAAAAAAAAGAAAGTTTTGCTTTAGTTATTGAAAGGTAAGAGAAACGTAGACTAAAGATAAGAGTAAAGGTAAGTGAAGGAAGTAAAATAAAATATTAAGTAAAATATTACATAAATTTCTTAAAATTGCTAAGAAATAAATGTGGTTTTTAAACATCATCTTGAATAATCAAATGGAAAATAGTAATGTAATTTTATTGTTGTACAAATTATTACCCTGTATTCACTGGATAAAAGAGGAACTAAATAAATTAGCTAAGCCTAATGGAAAAGGTGATGATGTCACAGAAAGCGGGATTGATGTTGTAGTTAAAACATTGTATTGTACCTTTGTTACGGGAAATTTAGATACAATGATACTTTTATTTTCAGCATTATATCAGTCTATAGATGAATAAGCAGTTAAAATGAAGTTTGTATAATACATTTATGTAATAAACCTCTATTTTGATGGTAAACTATGGTACATGATATAAAAATGAATGAAATAATAAACATTAAAACTGTCATTATTAATTTTCAGTACTGGCATACCCTATTCATATTACTAAACCGAATTGAGATAATTTGCTTTTATTTTATATATTAAACTGTATTTTGAACAAGGACACTAATTATTGCACTTTCGAGTCAGCTATCCCTATTCAATCGCTCAACTTTTCTATAAATTCAACAACAATTCAGGCGATCGAATACAAAGCCCAGCCATATCGAGAATCAATATTGTAGATTGGCGTCCTGCTAAATTAATTGGTAATTACTAATCTGGCCAATGGCGACCACTGCAAAATTAACAGCACTATACTGGCAAAGAAGTCAACTCCATTAGTTTGATCAGATTACAAATTGGAGGAAATCATTAACCCTATATTTTGCAATATTTTCAAAAATTATTGTAATGCTTATTGTTGTAAAACTTTTGATATTAATTTTGTAATAAGATTTAAAGATAATAATGTAATTTATCTACTTACTGAACTTTATTGAACTTTACTGTGACTTAAGTAAAAAAGTAATCAAACATTAGAATTCTGTCATCATTTCAACAGAAAATAAAATAAATAAATCTCCATGTTACAAAAAAAAAAAAAAAAAAGTTGAACTTCCAAATTAATTAATTTTTTTTAGTGATTATTTCACTATTAGAATGTGTTGAAATTATTAATTATTACGTAACAGTTAACAAGTTTTACCTTAATCATTACAGAGTTACTTATGTATCGAGAATGGAAGCTCTAAAATAAATCTATTTTTTAAGATAAAATATATATGCAGTTATATATTTACTTTTTTTATAATATCACATTCTTGAAATAAACAGAATAAAGAACAAGGTAACTAAATGCTTTTAGACAGTGTCAAAAGCAAAGCGGTCCCATAATATGCACAATTGTATAAACAAAATAATTAAAAGCAAGAGCATATAAATGCAAGAAAGTTCCTTTATGTTTCAAAAGGCAAGCTGTAAACTAGAGCCGCTAATACAATGCTTAATGCATCATTTGGATATGTTAAAGAATTTATTGAAACAATATGTTTGTAAATATTAACAATGACGTCAGTTGTTAGTAGTTGGCAGTTGTTAGTATTGTTATGTATGAAGCATCAGTATTATTACTGTGTTAATTGTTATCATTATTACTAACACTGCTATGGAAAACGTTAATTTGGGGGTGCGGGAGTGTCCTACAGGTCTTAGTTTTTTTGCGTGGTCACCTACTTTTGGATGCTGAACACAATGGTGAAGGTTTCATTCTAATATTTCTAACCGTTTGGCCGCTACAGAGTGTGACATACAGTGTGACAGACAGACAACACAAAAGCAAGAGCGGTTGGTTCCCTATGTTAACTGTTACATGGGACTGCTAAAAATGAATAAATTAAAAAAATGTTTTTTCTTTCTTTTTTTGTTTTTTGATAGTTCATTTCTTCTTAACCTTGCTATGCTAATGATGTTTCTGTATCTTAATTTTATTGTCGATTAAATTGATGATTCGTTGATGCTAAAATAAGAATTTTGTAATATTCATTATTAAGTTTGTTTTATCTTAAAGTTGTTAAATTAAATAAAGTAAATCTAAAAAAAAAGAAGTTTATTTTAAATTTCAATCCAAACGAAAAGCTTACCTATAAAGTATTGATATATACAGTGGGGAAGAGGGGTTAAGAATGTTGTAAAAAGTCCATTCAGATGTAGGCCTATTTAAAAATAAATTGTTTCAAAGATCCCTTTAACAATATAATATAATATAATATAATATAATAATATACAGTAATAATAAAATATAAACACATCAGTGCTTTAATAAAGGTTTTCTTCTCGTTTTTTCTTGTCTTTTTGTTTATTTATTTTTGGTTTGGGGGGAGGGGAGCGGGCTTCAGCCCCCTTAGTCCCCTCGTGGGTGCGCCACTGGCTATACTCATATATCGTTTGAAGTTGTTATATTCTTTAAAATGCAATGGAGGGAAGGAAAACATTAAAATAAAACAATTTAGAATGAAATTTTAAATCAAAATCTGTTTATTGGTCGGTCTGTGATCAATATAAAAAATAAATTATTTATCATAAAATCAATAGACCATTTGACAGTTTAACTTATCACTGAGGTTTTACCTTCACGACCTCAGTGAAATTTATATAATTTGGACGTGTAGTTAAGAAGAAAAAGTAACAAAATATATATTGCTCCAGGAATATAATAATCATGATACTCAAGAAACTTTGAAAACTGAAGCTTAAAAGATAATTGAATGTTATTTAATTTGAGCTCTTCACAAATTTAACCCGTAGGTTAGGAGTTTAGGACAAAAACCATCAAACCATGATTTAATAAATATCAGTATCATGATAAATCAACAATTAATTATCTGAAAAGCTAACAGTTTAAGAGCAATTCGAATTGACTTTTTTAACAACTGCTTTTTGTGTCGTAACATACAAGTATGGGAAAGGTGGTGCGCCAATAATATATTTTTTTTTTTATAAATAACTTCATTATATTCAATAATAAATAAAATTTAATTATTTTTATTTTCTGTTTTTTATTTGCAATATACTACGAAACAAAGTCTTCATTTAACGTGTGATAGATAATTTATTAAGTGTAAAATAATATAACAAGTCGCACACTTTATTAAGATTAAACATATAATTTAGAATATTCAATAATATTACTATCCGATAATGTACAGTATTTAATAACATTAATTTAAGATATTATATTTACTACGGAAGAAACTAAGAAATTGTTACGAAATTTTGATTCCAATACAAATTCTTTGTTGTTGAAAAGACAAGAAATACTGAAAAGATATATTCAATAAATTTTGAGGACTTCGCTACTACAGTAATGATATGAAATCATTAATTATACCATTATGGTTTTCAAAAAAAGATTTATTAGGTACGTAATTTCACTTATGGAAACTTAAAATTAGCAAGTACTAAAAAAATAGGATTTATTGACAATAAAATTACTTAAATTAAATAACTATCAATGGTAAATCCTACTGGAGTTTAGTCTCCAATATTATCCCAATGCATATTTCTCTTTGAAAGCTAGTAGATACTTTATTTATTTTCTCTAATTTGATTTCTGATCATTGAATACATCCAATACAAAGGATCTAATAAAGTTTAATAAGTTTAAAATGTGCCCAGCAACATAATTCAAATTTGTCAGGCCAGTGTGCGGAGGACCACATTTGCAATATAATCTTTAGCGACATGAATTACCGGTAGTTATAAGGTTTCGTGTTATAGGTAGATTAATCCAATTAATAATGGACGAGCCGCGAGGGGACCGCGATATTGGAGGAACCGTTAAATTAGCCAACTGACACCTGGTATGAGAACAGGGGACTCGAAATGGATGACATATTATTTGGTGCTAAGTCTAAATTCTCCTTGGTTTTAATGAGCTGCTCAGTACTTTTAAACGCTGCTAAATTACAAGTGATAAAAGCTCTACAGGAAGATGGGACAAATGGAAATAGCAGCCACGTACAATAATAACATAGCTCGTTACCATTATGCACGAATATAATGGCAACGTCCATTGAGGCATTTTGCTAATTCAGAACACGACCAAAAGTAGGTTCAAACATAGATGTACTCATTTGGTTTAAGACGATCAGACGCATCTTTAGAGGCTGCTCAGAAAAATGGAGAGATTCAAAAGGATTTAAAAATTCGCATTCGCCATTTGAGAACTTCGTAATTGAGTCACGTTTCTCCTAAGTTTGCAGAGGAATGCGTTTATTGCTGTTCGGAAGTGAGTTCTCAATACTGAAACAGTGGCAAACCACAATCTTTAGGCTTAACTGTTTTGGAAAAGAATCTGCAAAATGGTTAAGCCTGAAGATTTTGCAATAAATGCTGGTTTCTAAGCTCATGCATGAAGATATTTGAGGTATCTTCCAAAGTATGATTAGATGTGGATTGTTATGCTTATTTACATAATCAATTACTACTGAAAATAATGCAAAAGTTTTACTCTTCTTCTCTTCTTCTGCCTATCTTATATTAAACCTCTTGACCTGTTAGGGTCTCAACTCCATCTCACTTATGAATTGATTACAAAACTTTTTTTTTTTTTAAATTACAGATTATTGAAAGTGATAGTTTGTATTTTAAGTAGCAATTCTATTGTAATAACTTGCTTGGAATTTCATTTTGCCCTCTCCTGCTCTGGAAAGTGAAACTTGAAGACATGATAAGACAGCAGAATGATTAAAAAAATGATTTAAAAACAAAACAAAACTGATTAATTAAATCTAACATTATTTAAGCAGTTGATCTCACGTTTCATTATTTGAAGAAAAATATTAGAAAAAATGCTAAGCAAACCCTAAAATAAATATTGATAATAATCAAAATTAAAAAAAAAAAAAATAATGTTAATTTCTCAGAAAAAAAATAAAACAATTCAAAATTTTAAGAGAAAAATTCAGATGCATAGACTACGATTATTTTTAAAGAATTGAGCTAGAATTTAAAATAATTCATAATACTATCAACATATAAAAAGTAATAATAATAATTTTAGATTTCTTTTGTTGGAAAAATGGCTGACGCCTTATATAGAAAAATTTCGTACGGTTGCCGACATAAAGTTATGTGACCATCACCGAAACATTGAACACACAGTGATTAAAATATATAATTACAGTGCAACTTGGATAATTCGAACGTATTTAATTCGAAATCGTGGTTAATTCGAAGATTTCTCTTGGTCCCTTGAATTTCTTATTAAATCAATGTTAAAAAATCGTGGATAATTCGAAGTTCAACTTCCTTAATTCGAAGTTTTTTATAAAAAATTTCGAACCATAACGATTTTACGGCGTTTCATCGTTAAGAAATTCGACACAAGACAACTGAAATCCCCTTCCCGTCACCGTTCGACACGTGGTGCCTGTTGGACACATGACGCTTCAGATACCATTCGAGCTTCCTGCTGTCAGTGTCACCATGTCTTTCAGTAAACCGCACGTGTACAAGAATTTAACGTTAGCTGAAAAGGTCACCGTCATTCGCGAGATAGAAAAGGATATGAAGAAGAAATGCCAAATCGCCAATGAGTACGGATAGTGCCGAATTTCGTCGGTACATTGAAGGACAAACCAACGTAAGTGAAGCTGTTTTCCGTTCACTAAACATGCTTGATGATTTTGCTAACAATAAGCGACTGAATTCTACAAAACAATCAGACATTGACAATTTTTTGAAAAACTATAATTTTCTGTATTTAATGTAATATGTACTATTGCTTACGTAATATAAATCTTATTTTGTTTACATACATGTAGTGTTTAAGTCTTTCATACCATGCTCTTTGTAAATAAATATTTACTTATTGACAGAATAATCTTTTCAAGCATTCAGTGGTCCTGAAGTAAAAAGATATAACTTGTTTAATTCGAAGTCTTGGATAATTCGAAGTTTGTAGTGGTCCCTTCAGCTTCGAATTATCCAAGTTGCACTGTATATAGAATCTGAATTTTCAGAATCGTTAGATCGATATCTAGTCCAAAAGTTGTCATTTCGATTGAAAATTAAGTTTTCTTTCAAAGCTTACCATTGCAA
The DNA here is from genome assembly GCA_023159025.1 of Thereuonema tuberculata. Classification (NCBI taxonomy): domain Eukaryota; kingdom Metazoa; phylum Arthropoda; class Chilopoda; order Scutigeromorpha; family Scutigeridae; genus Thereuonema; species Thereuonema tuberculata. The sequence goes on from JAFIDM010012231.1 coordinate 165,179,621, forward strand.
TGTGCACAATGAATAAGCAAGGCCTTAATGACATATAACTGATCACTTTCCCATTGATTAGAATGTTTTTGTTTTACTATTCAATAATGTTAATGACCAAAAAAATTCAAAATGTAAATTACTGTTGGTGCCACACAATATTCAGAAAAAAAAATCCCTCTTAAATGAACAGTGCTACACCACATATCTGGGATAAAAAATGTTTGATAGTGTTCAAGGATAAGGAATGATTTTCTTTTTTCTTTTTTGCACTCCATTCATCTAAAATGAAAGAATTATCCGAATCCCTTGAATGTTCCAGTTTTCAGATCTCGATGCCTCTGCCCAATATTGGCAGTACAGTTAAACTGATATCAACAGAAATAAGAGATAATAGTTTGCAAAAAGTAAACAATCCTAATACTAATAAGTAACTATTTTATTTTTCTTCTGTTCTATTTCTGCTCATTTTTATCTTTGTTAAAAGTGAGTAGATCAATGGTCCAGATTGTGAATTCTGGTGCGTTCGACAGTGTCCATTCAATCATTCTTTTATTTTTATTTAAAGAAATTAAATTTAATTAAAAATGTTCTTTAGCGTACGGGATAAAATTTAAAATGTTTAAAATCAGCCTCCGCACTTAGATAAAAAGAGATATATACAATTAAAAATGCTCCCTACTGAGCTCGTCTAGAAGGCAAATTCCCCAATGATGTCCAGTCTGCCTTCTGGACGAGCTCAGTAGGGAGCATTTTTAATTGTATATATCTCTTTTTATCCAAGTGCGGAGGCTGATTTTAAACATTTTAAATTAAATTTAAATTCTTAACAATTGTGATGGACTAGATTGCAGACTGAGTTTTATATTGTGCCCTTATTAAAAAACGAGTAGTAGAGGTCTAAGCATTACACTTAAACTACTTGTCCCTAGAATAATGTTGCTTGAATTAAATATTTTTCCAGTCATTTTTTGCCTTGAAACATGAATAACAAACAAAATTTTCGTGAACGACTTTCCAAGTTATGTTTGCAATGGATTTCGAATTCTTGAGAAATAATTGTCATATTTATGAGTGGTTTAAAAAAGTTAGATAAAGTTAGATGAAGTTTTCTATCATAACTGCTGAAGACAGCAGTTGTAAGTTATTTCAAATTGTAACTCACTACTGTTGTCACACAATGTTCAGAACAGTCTTCCTCTTAAATGAACAGTGCTAGACCAATAATAAAAATATACTTATTTATTATTATTATTATTAATTATTATATGCTAATAATTGATAGCAGTTGCAGTTGTGGATTATTTAAGGATGTAGGCTACTTTGTCTTAACGGCTACTTTTTTTCTTTTTTTAATCTACTTTTTACAACTTTTTATAACTGAATCACTTAATTTTTAAGTTTTTCACTTTTTACATGTAATTGTTTTAGAAGTGTTTAATTGTTACTTACATTAGTTAAGATATTTTCTTATTTATTCTGGTTATACTTTTAAAAAGATTTTTTTTAATAAATGAAAACTTATCAGCATTGCTTAATTACAACATAATTTTCATTGTACTTTCTTCATCATAAATAAATGTTCCAGATGTGGTTTTAATAGTATTTAAAATATTTTGTTAAAATTTTATGCCAGAGTTAGACAAGAGACAATTAGAACATTTTATCCTCGCAATAAAGCTGTTTAAAAACCTCAAACAACAAACCGCCGGTTATTTTGCGTTTAAAGGAATGGGGATAAAGAGGACTATTGGAATCCTAGTGTGTGTGTGAGAGAGACTATGTATGGGTGTGGATTTGCTGTAATTCTTCCATCTCCCGGAGTTAAGCTCCCTCTGGAGTAGTTTTCCCGTAACGTTAACGAATCAAATTCGAGATGAGTCCTTCGGGAGATAGGGAGATGCTGTTATCACGAGCGTGAAAGAATGATTAGTCGAACGTAATCCAATCAAATTTTTATCTTAATATTATTGAGGCACAAACGAAGTCCGTAATTCCAGGGTCGTGTTTGGCCACGATGAGCTTCTGAAACTTTCATTCCTACTCAGAAGAAAGTAATACAAGTCGAAAAAAAGAAAAGAAAGAAACACGTATGCAAAGTTAACGACATTAAACCATCGTTCTCGACAATTCTGCTGATAATGTTTGGTGGTTTTATCTTCACATTGTTTCCAGAACAATTTTTTTGTAACTTTTTTTTTCTTATTGTTTTCAAGCTGACAATAAGCTTCATAATCCTTTTACTTCTGATGTATACAGAAAGGTCAGTTGTAGCACTCATTATTACCAGTGCGCCAAAGAGGCTCAGGAAGTTAATGGAATGAAGGCGGTCAAAACAACACAGTAATAAGCCTTCCACCTTTTTATCGACTGAGCATTAGAAGATGTGCATTTAACACAAGACTCCAATCATCTGGAAAGCCAGGATTTGCATGTGCTTTTGCATTAGGCAGCGAAAAGTAAAACGAAGAAGAATGTGAGATTTCGAAGAGAAGGATAATCACTCCGTCGAGGCTCCACAACTTACAATTCAATTAGAAACTTAGTTAGGAATCCCTTTGCTTATATCTCTTTTATCCTTTTACAACTGTTGTTTTCTTTCTGTCTTCTCCTTTCCAATCCTGTCCCAAGCGGATGTAAAAGGATATCTTAACGTCGACTGTTTCCCAGGACTTTTCCCTCTTTTCCCGGGGATGAAGACAAAGGGTCCTTGTTCCCTCGCCAAAAAAGAATTTGCTTCCTCTCATCTATGTAGGAATGAGGTGATGCCGCAGACGCACGCACTCCACATCCTTTTACACTGAAAGCGCTTTAGCCAGGGCCCTACAACTCATGCCCAAATTGACAAAAGACGATTGGAAGGAAAAAAGAAAAGAAAGGAAATAATCCGATCTTTCCAAGGATACGAAAGATTTCGGCAATGACATTGCAGAAGTCCTATCAAGATAAAGAGAGAAAAAAAGGAATTTATGGAGTCCAATGAATTTAAGGAATGTGAATATAAATTTGTTGCTCCACGTTATTAATACTTTCTTTTCTTTTGATTTGCAAAAAGTCTGCTGTGATGATGACTTATTTCAGTGTTTGCTTACATCGTTTCAAGTGAAAAGAGGACTGAAAAATTATGTTAAGTTATTAATTTTATTTGAAAAAAATTCAAATGTATCAATTCAATTTCAAGCCTCAAGTCATATATTATTTTAAATTGTTACCATGATTAATAAAATAAAATCCAGTTTCATTCTGAAGTACAAAAAATCACAAAATCACAACAAAAAAATATTCAGTCCTTTTTTTTGTGTGTGTAGACCTACTTGAATATTTTTTAGTAATGAAATACTTTTTGCCTTACGTATGACTTCTTTTTCTTTGGAATTTCTAAAATACAAAAAAAATATTCGACAAGTAAAGGTAAATATTTTTTTTTTTTATCTTTTTTTCTACTTTAGGATGGTATAAAAATACTCAGTAAAGTTTAAGCGATTTCATAAAATCCTCACTAACTTCCGCCTCAAAAAACAAAACAAAAAATACTGTGATGTAATTCAGTGATTGTTTCTTCCCAAAATGGAGTATTTCCTATAGTTATGCTATACAAAAGGAATAGTTAGCATTCAATAGAAAATATATATGCTATAAAAATAATTACACTAACTTAAATATTAAACTTAAACATTATTTCTATTATTTAGGAAATACATAATTTTTTTATTCATTTTTCTAATGTTTTTAAAATCAAAACTAAGATTAAATTATATTATTTTTTTAAATTAAAATTTACTAGACAAAAAAAAACAGGAAATAAGATTTAAATTTTTGTAATACTCTTAAGCTTTCAATGAAATTAACTTCATTTTACAGTTTTTTTTTTTAATTTAAAATAGCAAGGATAACAACTTAAATTTTTAATTTTTTTCTTAATAATTGATGTTATTAATATACAATGCAGTTTTGATGTTTTACTTCATATTTCAAATGAAGATGCATAAAAATGAATTGAAGCATTTATCTTTTTTGTTTTGACAATTAAATGTAAATATAGATATTTAAATAAATATATATTTAAATCTTTAAAAATCAAGAAAATGACTGATTTATTTACTTAAAAACCTATAAAATAAGGTTTATATAATAATAATATTTATTATATTAATGAAAATTACATTTTTTTTGTTTACTTCAATCTTTCAGCTTAAAAAACTTAAAATATATTTTCATAGCTGTTTTTTTTTTCTTTTTTCTTTTGCTGCTCTATAACTTCATACAAAGGAGACTTGTATTAAGGAAAACGACAGCCCCTTCTGTAGCGGAACCGATTGTATCTACATTCTAGCACATCCGATTTAAAATACACATCACAAGCCTAATGGTCCAAAAATTTATTTTAAGGAATTGCATTTTGTTATTCAAACATATGTAAATTCACAAATTCCAAAGCAAATTTTGAAAAAGTCTTATAGATAAAGCTTTCTAACTCTTTTGGAGAGCAAACAAGCTGGAAGAATTGAAATTGCAAACGATCAGAGCAAGAAGAAAAAACAAAATCCAGTACAGTATATAGAGTTTTTTGTTTTAAAAAAAATAAAGTATACATAAGTAAAATACATAAATTTTAATGTTATTCAGCAGTTATCGAACATTGTATAAAATCAGTTCTTTATGCACTGATATATAAGTGTATATAAAAAGCTTATAAGTTACGACTTCAGCAGTTAGTCTGAAATAAATAACTACATAATTAAATAACTAGTTCCTGAATTAAAATTTCAATAAAAAAAAAAAAATCCAATACTTTGCACAACTAATATTTCGACTTGATACGTAAATTTATGTTGAATAGAAGAGAGTACAAATTTCAGTTACAAATTGAATCTAAAGTAAATTTAATCTTATGTGAACAGAAACTAATATTTAAGCATTCTGTAAAACTGTAATTAACTAGCTAAGTTGAAGGAGCTAAACAAGGTATTTAGGAAATAAAGTTGTTACTAACAGGATATACTTCGATTCAAAAAAGGTTGCAATTTAAATACAAAACGATCAATACTAGAAAACAATACATGTTTTTCGTAAGGAAAAAAAAAAGAGAGAAAGTCATTAAGAAAAATTCAATAAGCTAAAGGAACATGGGAAAAGTATTATATAGAAAACATAGGAGTATTCAGATTCATGCACCCCCCCACCTTCCTCCCAAATCTCGAAATCTATACAATAGGCCCAATATTCTTTCGTGATTTTTTTTTTGTTTGGATGGCTGGTAGAAGACCTTGTTCACTCCCCCCTCCGAAATTTTGAAGACATTTTTTTTTTTTTTTTTTGGCTGGCTTCCAAACTTGGTTCCCCCCAACCCTGAAATAAAATCCTACATACGGCCCTGATAGAAAACGTCATACTTTAATACATAAAAATCTTAATCAGAAGCACAAAATAGGTTATACAACGAGCAAAATTTATAGAAAATATTTTACCGTCACCGAACCTTCCACAGAAGGGTTTACGCAGTTTAGACAACAACTAAAAAAATGCAACTTTAACGTCTGCCAAAACAAACAACGAGTAATTTATCTTAAAAATCTTAAGGTGACGATTTTGCCACACAATAGAAAAATGATTGTTCTATGGAATTAGGCAGGTGCTGGAATAGACGTAAAAAAAAGATACTAACCACTGTCTTTTAGTCTTGTACGGAAGCCTACATTAGCACACAAACAAAGTTGTTGGGTTTTTTTGTGTGTGTATTTTTTTTTTTTTTTTTTTTTGTGTATGTATTTTTATTTAAGGAAACCTGGAATTATAATAAAGTGTTAAACACAGAGATATCCTGTTTTTCATTATTTGCGCCTCCACAATTAAGGAGGATTAACTGACATTCAGTATCCGTTTTGTTTTGAAATCAATCAATATTTAATCTTGTAACAACTCACACGTTTTCTTAATGTATCGTAAAACGAGACATGCATCAAAAATTTAACGTTACATTATATCTAACTTTTTAAGACTATATTTGCGAAAGTATTAAATTGGTTGGAGCCAACTGGAATTGCTTTTGTGTTTTAAAATTAATGAACAGTTTGCATGTTACAAAGAAATTCGGGCTTTCTTCTAAAAATTGAAAGTAATTTAGTCTTGGTTTATTAACTGCCATCTTGATTATTTCCACGAAGTCTTTGTTCTAATTTTTTCTCTTATATTAAAGTAAGTTGAATTTATTCTGTCACTATTTACAATTGAATACATTAGCACCATTGCATTTACCTTTGCTTTAGAAATTATCATTTGTTAACAATGCAATTTAAATTATTTACAATATTATAATAAAATATAATATATAAGTGAAACAATTAGAATTTAATATTTTAATACTCAGTATTTTTTATTATTTAATAATAATAATAATAATAATAAAATCACTCTCTGTATTCAGTACATAAAAATATAAAACTTACAAAAAAAAGGGGGGGGGGCGAAACTTTTAATAAGATGCAAAACTTAGGAAACTGACTTCATAACAACTGGCTTATTACTATAACCAGGAAGCGAATTGAAGGCTTTTCGAAGAGAGAAAAAAAGGAGAGGGGTGAAAGGAAGACAGAGAAAGCTTGTATGCGTGTGTGTGTGTGTGTGTAACAATAAAAGTTTTATCACCGTTTAAAGAAAACTACTGAAAGAGAACTTGAAATGAAGGTCTTCAGTGAGATGAACAATATAACCCAAGAACATAAGAAATATAATGATAAAGAACAATAGAATACTCTTTTAATTATTGTAATTATTAAAAAAAAATATTTTTGAAGTTTTAAAATAATTATACTTTTAATTGCACGAATATGAAATACGTATTGTATTCACGTAATAAAAATAGCCATTTTTTGAAGAAAAAAATTATAAACAACGCAAAGAATAGTCAGGTTATTTTCTTATTCTCTGTAATTTCTTGACAGGGAATTTTATTTAAATACAGTAAATTTCTAAGCCTATTTAAAGTGCTGAAAAGCCTTTTAATCTTTTTAACGAGTAACTATAAGCGGAATATGTAAAGCAACTTCATAAAAAGCTTCATAAACTTGTTTATTTGTTTCCTTGTCATTACTAAGAAAAAAAAATAAATTATTAATACTTCGTAACATAAACATGAATATTCAATTACCATTAAATAGAAATTAAATTCATCGTTAACTTCTAACCCATTGATGTGTTGCCTTATTAAGAATCTAATGCAGAATTAAATTCACGAAATCTTTCATATTAAGAAGACGAGAGACACATCATTTAGTTGAAACTATTCATTACCTATCAAAGGAAGGCACGACGGCAGACACCTTCATTTTTAAACTTCGAAGCTTAACTACTTAAACAAGTTATAAGTTTAGTCTAATATTTTACAATACCATTATTAAGCATCGCAGAAGAATAAAAAAGTAGGACAAGAAAAGTTTAGGCTTCAATTTTAAATCGAAACAATTTCATTTCCTCAGTCTGTGATTATATAAACTCAAAAGGATATATTCTAGAGAGCTGTCGATCAACTGTCTAATACAAGATCAATACAAAGGATTGGAATACACAAGGAATTTAACAACTTCAGGACAAAAACTCTTGTTAAGATTTCTCTACGAAATACGATAATCTCAATAAATTAGAGACTGTGTATCTCAAAAGAACAGAATTTATTGGTAAGTACATGGATGCTACTTAATATGAACTCCCTGTTAATTTTACTATTGGTCTCATAAGTAAAAAATAAGCAACCAGATTTCCAATAGAGCACATAATAATAATAATAAATCAACATAACACGTTAGGATACTAAAAGTTAGTAGAGTTTCCAAAAAAAGAAAAAAGAAAAAACAAATAAGTAAAATTTAAATTTGAAAAGTTTTAAGTAAGATTTAGCATTAAGACACCATTTACAAAATTTTTTTTAGGTACTTGAAAGTTCTCATGCCAATTATAAATTTTCTTGTTTTCATTTCTGCACTTAAGACTCATTAAAAAAAAACTGTCATAATTTGATCTGTAGAGGAAACAAAATAAGTGTACAGCTATCCAAAAAAGATAAATAGAAAGACAATCCTACTGATGATATTTTCAGACATCCTGTACTTCACTTCGAAATTAATGATTAAGATTCATGAGAATTAAGTTTGAAAAATAATGACTTTAGATGCACATGATTTCGAAACATTTAATGTGAACAGGAATTTTCAGATTTATGTATCGCTTTGGACATAAGGACATTAGCACTCATAAATTAGAAACAGAAACGGACGCGTAATTCATAATCAGAGTAAATAAATTGAGTAGACTGAAAATTTGAATAACTTACCAATCAAAGTATGAGTAAATCATAACTAATTCCTGACGTATTTTTAATTGAATCATATATTTCTCTATTACCATCTGGCATAAATGTCATCAAACAAAAATGAAATGCATGATGCCAATAAACTATTGTTAATTATTTATTAATCAAAAAACAAATACGATGTTTAAGGTAAAGTATTAAAATAATTCTTTTTATTAAAAAGACTTCTAATTAAAAAATGCTATTTTTACTTAAATAAATATATTTAAGTAAATTTATATATATTTTTTAAATTTAAGTAATTGCATTAAAGTAATTTTTTATGTTAATTAAAAATAAATTTTAACCTATCTTTTTTCACATTCAGTTTTATCGTTTTCGAGTGCAAAAACTTATACTTGATAATGAGTAAAATATGATAACACCTATAATTTATAAAGAAGAATCTGTTTCTCCATCTTCATTAACTTCTCCTTTAATAGCTTCAGGCAATCAACTTTGCATAAGTTTTTCTTTTAACCAAAAGCAAAATTATAACTTTACGCTTTGGAGTTTTTTTTTTTTTTCCATTCCTTCTCTCCGGATGCTTTATCTCATTTCTTTGATTTTTGTTTTTCAATGGCAAGTCAGCAGAGAAGCGCTGAACAGGCACGGTGATAGCTTTGCCATTTAAGATTTCTAGGCAACTCTAGTAACTTACTAGTATTGATGAACCATTTTAATCAAAAAAAAAAAAAAAAAACTTATTTAGACTGGAACCAAATTATAAATATTATTATTAAAGTTACGTTTGAAATATTCAAGTGATTAGTAGGTTCAAATTACATTCTCGTCAAAATGTAGATATTTGAATATAAAAAATTAATTGATAGTTTATTAGAGAGTTATACTAATTAGGACTGACAAAAATTGCTTTAATTTATTTATGCTATAGGTTTTCTATGAAATGAAATCGTATGCATCCTACGAAGGATTTTACCAAACACAAATTAAAATTATCATTTCTTTAAAACTTTAGATTTTTTTTCCTTTAAATTAATTTTTCTTAGATAAAATTTTTAATCTGTCCTTACTAATATCATTCTTGCAGTCCTGGATTTTGTTCTATCAAAGCAGTCTTGGTTCTCTCTTAAGCTGATAAACCAGGCCCCTGGAGCTCCGAGACCCCACGCATTGATTTGACAGGTATTTATACTGTACATCACTGATTAACTACTTCAAGCAGTAAGATTTTTATCGTAAAATTAATAAACGCTAAATAATTGGAAGTTATCCAAAGATGAAAATTAAAAAATTAAAAACTTTGTTGTTTATTTGAGTTTTTGTTTTAGTACAATCAGAAAATAATAATAAAAAAGAAAAAGCCAAAATCAAAATGTAAGACGCAGAAAGGATGTTAAACAAATAAATAACTTCAATAAGTTACTTTTTTATTAATTAATTAATTTCTATGTTTACGAATAACACTATTTTTTATTTTTTATCTTAAATTTATTATTTACAAACTTTAAGGTTTTCATCCGAAATTTATTGATAAATATTTCATTATTGATAGTTTTATATTTTTATACACTTATAAAAATAACTTTTATTAACTAGTTTTAACTAATACATTTCAACAATGACTGCTTGTATGATGGTTCAATATATTCTATACAAGAATTAATAAATTTTATTGTAATTTATCAGCAATACACTTTATAAAAATCTTATATTTTAATATTTTATAGAAATCTGATAATTTCAGAAAAAAAATTCGTTTTTGGTTAAATTTTGTTTGCCAGGTTCAAAAGTCTATGTATTTTCAATTCAGTTTTCACATCAAAAGATGCTGTTTAAGAATATTTTGTAATTGAGACTTGAGAAACTGTGATTTGAAGTTTGAAGAGTTGAAGTTTAAAAATATAAATTCCAATTGAAAGACTTTTAAAAATATTGCAAAAAAAATATTTTTTAATATTGTAATTATTGTAATATTGTAATTATTAATACGCAAAAAAATAAAAATAAATAATTATAAGTAAAAGTAGTTTAGATGAAAAATCGAAGTCACAGTTTTCTGAAATAGAAAAATTCCATAACAACTACTTCTTAAGCAAAGAGAAATTGTACAGAGAAAAGCAAATTTTCTCTGCCGTATCTTGAAATATTACTGCATAAATAACAGTACATTCTTCAAAAAATTCTAAATATTGTATAACTAAACTTACTTTAATTTTCGAAATCTGAACAAAGATAATTTATTAATAGTAATAACGAATTTACCATTAGCTAAATTAGCACAATATTTGAAAAAAAAAAAGCATTTTGTTACAAAAAAGACCATTAAATTGCTGTTATCAATACAATTAGTAACAAATTGAAGAAATTTCGAGAGATTTAAATTGCTGCCTTTTTATAGTAATATATGATGTGATGGAATTCTTCTAATATAAAAAGTAGTAGTATTATTTGCTTGTTATTATTAGTATTTCTTTTTTTACCCAAAATAAAACTTCCTGTTCACTTAGTAATACACAATTACTTTTTTTAAAACAAAATAGCATTTCTAAATAATTACCTTTCAGGGTAATTAATGAAATTTGGAACGTAAGCTCACTTCTGGGACTAAAAAAAAAAAAGAAAAAAAAGAATAGAATTTAGATACATAAATATATAAAATTCAAGAATTGAAGACATTTTGATATTCTAATTTTTTATTTTACTTTTTCTTAATTCTTAAAAAATGAAAATTTTAAAGAGGTTATTAAACAGTTAAGAATTAGAAAACTTCGATATTGAAACATTACGAAGTTTTTCTTTTTTTAAGATCAAAGATTACTTGTTGACAGAATTTGAGTAATAAATTTCCTATTTCTAGGATGCAGTAATATATAATATATAAATTCTTCCTTAAGAATGTGAGCATTATCTGAAACATTTCGATTCTTTTTAACTCATGAATGAAAATATATGTTAAACTTTAAAAAAAAAAAAATTTTAAGAAATTAAAAAAATAAATAAATTAGGTAATGGAGAAAATTTTACATTTCAATCCCTGTAGAATAATTTCTGCATAGAAGAAATTATTTTATCAATGTTAATAAAATGGAAAAAGAAAATTCAAAGCCATGTTTCTCTCAAATGGTAGAAGATGATGCATTTTGCAGAAATGGTCAAGTACAAGTCCATTTAAACATTTTTAATGTCATGTCTGTCGAAGAAAAAGGACCAAAAATCGTATTGTTAAAAGACAGGAGGAATGATATACGATTAAGAAATTACTTGCTAATAATAATGTAACACAGTTCCTTGATTGCCGCACAGGAGAATGACTTTGAACCCCAAAGGAATTTGTGAATTCTATCAACATGATAAATGGCCGATGTACCCATTATTATTAAAGAAGCCCAACCTATTCGCCCACCCTCTGAGGCAAAAAAGCCGAATAAAAGAAGACGATCTGATGAATTTCAAATTATTTCCAGAGTTTCTACTTTAATGAAATCAAATTATATAACGACAAAGTCCTTCTTGAATATAAAACATATTTTTTTTTTGTTTTTTTGGCTGCATGACCAATAAGAATGCACTGCCAAAAAACTGACCTATCAATATTTCAGAGATTAGGGCGGTAGTTCTGAAAAGGCTGCTAGTGGGCTGGTTATTTGTTCAGTACTCCTAAAGCAAGATTAGTTTCATATTCAAATCCCAATACCCTAGTTATCGGGAGTAGGCATTTCGACAATGTAAAATAATTGAGAAGTCATTGTAGAAATATACTTTTTTTATAAACATCCTTTTATTTTATACACAAAGTATGGATTAATCTTAATAAATAAATTTCAACTTTAAGAAATTAAGAAACTACACTTAAATTTTTAACACGCTGATGATACGTTACGCTGGTTTCAAGTTTCTAGGTTACAATTTTCTGGTAAAAAACCAGGGATACATAAATGCTTTTGGATAGATTAGCTAACGAGAAATACCAAAATTAGAATGATTATTATTTTTGGAATTGCAACATATTATGTAGACCTATAACATAGGAGTTGGTCCAGAAATGAAGGTTCTACATTGATTACTGTAAGGTCGCGATATTTTTCAGAATGGATTCCTCTCTAAGACAGTTTCTAAAATTCACCGAACTCTATCCAAACAGAGAAGAAGAGTCTTCCTCGAATTAAAGAAGCTCGAGCCTAAAACTTACCTCATCTTAATACCACTTCGAATTTAGGTTGTCCTTTACATCGATCTATGGACTACTTCTTAATTAACTTTATATTTTTTGTTTAGGTAATTACAATTGTAGTTTAGATAACTGCAACGTTCTAGTAGTATTCATTTTTTTTTACAACAACTGAAAATGTTATTGACTTTCTTTAGCATTATAATCATTCTTAATTAGTTAAGCACAGATATTAGCACTGGAAATATTATTTTCATGATATTTTAAATAAAACCTTACTTTTATTTAAAAAAAAAAAAACCAACCTTAGTTTTTGTTTTCCTTAAAAGGAATTTTGCTAATAGTAACTGTGCTAAATCAAGTGAAGTTAGTAAAATGATTAAATTCATGTACCACATAGAAAAGTAAAAGATCCTGTGTTGATTGTCTATGACTTTAGAGTCATCCTAAACCGTATCTCTCTTCTTATATGATAATACCGCCTACACACGCTCAGAAATGTGACAGAGAGGCAGGTCTTTCAGTGAAGATAACCTGCACAGATCAACTGTTTTTTTTCCCCTCTCTTATGGTGTATAAAGACAGGTACGATGTTATCTGCAAACACCTTGCATCATTTTTTTTCCTCTAAATATGGAGAAACTGCTACGAATGCTTTAGATTGTTAAAAACAGAAGCACATGTTAGTCAATAAAACATGTGAAGTTTTCTAAAAAAAAAAAAAAGGAAAAATAATCCTAGAAAACATTTGCAGAAATCAACGCTTTTTTATTTCTTCTCTAATCTTATTAATTAAACACTGTCACTTTATTAATCCGCTAGGAACTTCAATGGCACAAAATCTAAGAAGATAACATAAAATACCCTAGTTTTTATCTTTATTATTTACAGCAAGTAGTTTATTATTTAATAAACCAACCTTTAAAACCTTTATAAATTTTACTTATTGTATTTATCTTTACATCTTTTTTGGTCACAATTTTATTAACTGTCAAATTTAATAGTAGAAATTTTTGAATTTCTGTAATTGCAAAGTCTATTCAACTTAATACAAACTAGTCTATACAACTAGTAATGATATAATATTTTTTTATTTATATTTTTTTATTTTATTTAGTTATATCCTATGTAGTATTTACATCTTTAAATATATACATCGGTAGTTTTAGAACGAGAACTCAGTGAAACCTACAAGAGAAAACCACATTCCAATTTTAACGACATTCCTACTTGTTTAAACTTTAAGTAGTCTTTATAAATTTTTAAAATTTATATTTATTTAAACCTTAAATAGCCTTAAAAAGAAATAAATAAAAAAACTCAGGCATAATTGGAATTATAAACAGCCTTTTTTAAAACTCCGAATTATTTTTTAAGTCTTTGTTTTAATACATTTTAGCAATCAGAAAAGAAAAGATATTAATATAGGAAATAATTAAAACATATAAGTTTTTAAGATTGATCTCAAAGAGAGAAAGTATCAGAATGTTCAGATAAAATATAACAAATGTTGACTCATTATTAGGGTTTCAACTTTTGTATCCAATGTATTCTAAAAGCTAAAATATATTGGTCAGAAAATATACTTTAATTGGTATGTTGTAAGCATGTTAAGAGTTTACAATTTGATCAATAAATTGTGAATTATTGAATTTTATTAAAAGTGAACTCCATGAAGTGCAAAATTTCCATTTTTAAAAAAATTTTAGTTCTGAACTTGTGAAGCAAATATATCAAGACTTCCATGTTTTAATACTTTTAATATTTTTCTGATTTCCAGGTGATTCATAAATTGCGTCAGACCCTGCCATAGATATTAAAGTAATTATCAGGATATCTAAATAACTGAAAATGAAACCGTAAGTTAATAATTTTGTAATGAATTTCTTTAATTAATAGCATTAATAAACTTGAAAAAAAAAAAGAAGGGAAGTTAATCTTGTGATTAATTTAGCCAAAACAATCGTATCCTTCATAGTGTAATCAAACATTTTTTGTCATATCCAATTTCTCTGAAAAAGCATTTTTTGTTGTTGTTGTTGTTTTTGTTTTTTGTTTGTTTAGAATGAAGTTTCAGTAAAGTGAACTTTCACCTATCTTGGAATTACAGTGCAACTTGGATAATTGGAAGCTGAAGGGACCACTACAAAACTTCGAATTATCCAAGACTTCGAATTAAACAAGTTACATCTTTTAACTTTAATTTCAGGTCCACTGAATGCTTGAAACGATTATTCTGTCAATAAGTAAATATTTATTCAGAAAGATCATGGTATGAAACACTATATGTATGTAAACAAAATAAGATTTACATTACATAAGCTACAGTACATATTGCATTCAATACAGAAAATTATAGTTTTTCAAAAAATTGTGCAATGTCTGATTGTTTTGTAGAATTCAGTCGCTTAAGTTTAGCAAAATCATCTAGCACGTTTAGTGAACGGAAATCAGCTTCACTTATGTTGGTTTGTCCTTCAATGTACCGACAAAATTCGGCGCTATCCCGTACTCGCTGGCGATTTGGCATTTCTTCTTCACACCCTTTTCCACCTCGCGAATGACGGCGACCTTTTCAGCGAACGTTAAATTCTTGTACACGCGTGGTTTACTGAAAGACATGGTGACACTGACAGCAGGAAGCTCGAATGGCGTCTGAAGCGTCACGTGTCGAACGGTTGCGGGAAGGGGATTTCAGTTGTCACGTGTCGAATTTCTTAACGATGAAACGCCGAAAAGTCGTTATGATTCGAAATTTTTTATAAAAAACTTCGAATTAAGGAAGTTGAACTTCGAATTATCCACGATTTTTTAACATTGATTTAATAAGAAATTCAAGGGACCAAGAGAAATCTTCGAATTAACCACGATTTCGAATTAAAGACGTTCGAATTATCCAAGTTGCACTGTATTTACTTTAATATTATTTTATCATACTTTCATATCTATCTGTTAGAATTTGATATTCTTTATTAATATAATTATTCAACTTCTTTTTTTTTCTTTATCTTTATCAATGTTTCTCAATGGACATGAGACATTCGTGGTGATACCGTTTCAAAGGGAAAGAGACGTCGCAGATTCTGCATCCAGTGGATCGATATGTCTGATAATTACGAATTCCAAGATTTATGCAATATTCTGAAGTGGAACTCGACATTCCTCGGATGGGAGAACGGTAAACCACTGGGTTCACTTAAGATTTCCAAGAACTAAGAAAAGTTCTACAACTCATAAGTTATGCTCTACAGGAAAAACTTTTTCATATATGTATCTACTCTGCTCAATAAAAAAGTCAAATGCTAATAAGGAAAGAGAAAACAGAATCCAAACCGAGGATCTAGAACTATCCAGACAACATCAAAGAATCTGAAAAAGTTTGAAACTCCTGTAATTGACAATTTAGAATAATATTTATCATTGAAATTTGTTTAAATGATGGAGATATATGAATATGTAGAACATTTTAGATGAACAAATTATTAACAACCAGTAATACAACGTAGTGTTCAAGAATAGCTAAACATCAATAAATTAAGTAAGTAAAGCTGATATTACAAAATGATATTTGTATGTATTGCTTTGTTTCTAAAATAGTATAAATATTTAATTGGTATTGGCATATAGTATTTTCATTTCTATTATTAAATAAAGAATTTTTTCTTAATTATTATTAATATTAATATAGGGAAAAATAATTAAAAGTTTTTAAAAAAAATAGAGCGAAAAATAGTCAAGCAGTTGTGTCCATCTATAAAAATATATAGCTTAGAATTAAATAATTAAAAAAATAGAAAGACCCATTCCCATTTATTCTAAATTTATAATTAAACTTAAAGATTTAACTACTTAGTTAGTTTCATCATCAATTTAGCAGATTTCTCAAAATGTCTAGAATGATATCCGGAATTATCGGAATATCTGGAATATCTGATATTAACTGGAATTAAAGTAAATTTCATGATTCAAAATCTAAGTTATTTATTTTTTTCAAATTAATTATAATGGGTCGAGCTATTTGATTTATTGTGTAATTAAGATCCTCACTTTATTTAGTAACTACTATAATTAGTTAGAAATTATTCATTAATAACTGCTCAACTGTGTATTTTTTTTACATGAAAATTTACTTAATTTATGCTAAATTTTGGCTAAATTAAGAAAAATAATTTTTTCATAAAAAAATTTATGTAAAAAAAAATATCTTAAATTTCTTTTTAGCCTTGAGATTTCACAAAAAAAAAAACAATCATTACAAATCTTTAGATTCCTAGATATTATTTTATAATAGGTATAAATAATTTCATAAACTTTTAATATTACATTCTTTATTAATTAAGCAGTTCTTTGAACTTTCAAGTAATATTATGATTTTAAAAATAGAAAAATTCATTAGAAAGGGTTTGGCATAAGTAATGAGCCTAATTATTTTTTCTTTATAGAAAAGCAATTAGATTTAGTAAAAATAAATGCATAAATATTGATTGAATGATCTAACGAAACAAGAAAACAAGAAAACAAAAAAAAAAGCAAAAAAACATAAAGAAAGACAAAAATAGCATTCATATCAACATATTAAACTTTCATAAACTTTTTTCAAGTGTGATTAAAATTTATTTGTAATTTATTTAATAGCAATTTAATAATCAATGCTTCTGAAATAAATGATTAATAAAAATAAATGTTTTTGTTTTGTTTTTTTGTTTTTTTTGTTTTTTTAAATAAAAGTAATTTAAACAAACTTAATAGGTAATCATTTCAGTAAGAAAAAGCAAAACGAATTGAGTAAAAAAAAAAAAAAAAGTGGAGGAGAACTAAAAAAAACAAAAGAAATTGCTGTAGTTAATAGGAATGCGTTGCCGATTTGTCCTTGAGACTTATTTAAAAGACAATGAGTATCAATCGGGAGAATAAAAATCGACAGGAGAGCTGTATTCTGCGCTCCACTTAAGCCCGCCTAAGCAAGTGCGCCACCACGCGACTGTACTGCAAAATCACGCTCGTAAATCTCCTTGGTGGTTGTATGGCAATTTTATGGCGTGATGGACAGCAGACAAATTGTCCCGAATGACATCTTAAATAAGCTTTATGACAATAGAGCGTTGTTAAAAGCATCCTGATCATAACACAAAGTGTAAATACAAGGGAAAGAAACAACGTTGATTTGGCTATTTAAAACGCCCATTAAATTAAAAGCACGATTAATGAAGGAAGACTAAGAAGTTTTGGTGAGCAACATTCTCTGTCTTCTTCCTTGTAATAAGTGAACTATTCTCGATTGTCCGTTTGCAAAAATATCCCATCATGTGCCAACGACATTCTGAAAGACGGCCCAGAAACAGGTCTCCCGTGATCAGAAGTGGTCCTAAGTTGTTGACGTTTATTTAAGTAGCGAACGTTCAAATATCACGCTATGATTCCCAAAGTACCGCATTAAAATAAAAATCTAGATCTACGTCAAATTTAGTTTTGAATAATGCTGCTCAACTGGAAAGATGACTATTTCTGTGCCTATGAGTGACTGAATCTAAATGAAATATACATTACAATTCAACCACCGGTTCTGTAAGATATTATTAGACCAAGAAAAACTTATACTGTTGAGCAATTCTTCATCTTGCATTTAAATATTTAGAATAAAGATCATTCAGATTACATTATATTTTTTTGTATAGATTTGTCTTAAGTTAATTTTGATATTAAAAATAGTTGTGATAAGTTGAAATATGTAACGAAAACTGTTGTTTTACTATTTGTAAAAAAAAGAAATTATTATTGATTTGCTGTAAATTAGTTGTTTGATTAACAAATAAATGTTATGAAACTTGAAAATTATTTGTTATTTTTCTGTTATTATTGTTAATTATTTGTCTTGGTGATAAAGTTACGGTTTTGCCAATCGTTACTAGTTGGAATCATTGATCTAAATGCTAGCGGAATTTGATAGCTGCGGTTAAAAATTAGAGCCAGTAGGTTAAAATGAGCCAGCACATTCATTATACTGAAATCTATTTAACTCATATTACTCTTTGGAATAGAAATATTCAGAAATCGAGTATAATTAGTATCGCTGCTACAGGATATACCCTTTCTTCATCAAACTTCTCCTTTGCAAATAATAATGATAATATAAAGCATGTAAAGTCAGATGTGGATAAATGAATTTAGGAAATTATGAATCGAAACAACAACTTCTATCTTTATGAAAGATTTTCATGAAGGAGAAAGTAAAAACAAAGTTGATTCAACTTTGGAAAGGTTTAAAGAAGACTAAAAGGAGAAACAGATGGTAAGTTTGAGCGATAGATGCTTGTTTCAGGTGAAGTAGTTACGTCAAAGATATCCTTAAGATCTGCCTGATAAATGGCACAGTTGAATAATGAATAGACTCTGAAAAGAAGGTGATCTCTTGAGATTTACGAAGGAATGATGGAGAACCAACAAAAATTACTTAACCCTTTTATAGGACTAATTTATTGAGACTTAATGTACTTTTGTGTAGCAGAATTTCTACAGAACATCAACTTAAACTTCAAAGAAGGATCAAAAACAGAAAGAAAAAAAAAAAATTACAAAATAAGTAATTATTACTTTATGATCTGATACGTTAATTTGGTTAAAATGTATTTTTATTAAGTAATAAATAGGGAGATTTATAGATGAATCCGATCCATGGAATCCTATTATACTCAACATTAAAAATAATATCCTTAAATATTTGAATAAAACAATTAAATAAGCTTATGTTAAAAGGAACTGATAAATCATTTAAGTTATATTAAATCTATGTAATGAAGAAAGTGATTGTTTTTTGTTTTGTTTTGTTTTAATTAAAAAACATGCTTAATAAATTTGAACATAAAAAGAATAATAAATGTAATTATATAACGAGGAAAATTAAAATTATTATTTTCAATGAAATTTAAATTGCAGTTGATAAATTCTATCTATAAAACATACAAATTCTCCGGGCATGAGAAATCTCACGTATTCATAATAAAACTTCTCTTGGTAAAAACTAATGATCTAAAGTCATTAAAATGGGAATAAAAGCAGCACATGAAAGTCATTGTAAGTGTTTAAAATCCTAATTATGTATTTCCAATGTAAATTCCAGGGATCTAAAATAATCAGTTCACTTTCGAACACTAATTCATTACATATAATGTAGTTGGAAAGTTTCATCTTCATCTCTATAAGGTGCATATATATATATATATATATATATATTTAAAATACTCCGATCATGAAACTGTTCTGCTACTTATAATAACAGCTCGATTTCCTGTTTGAGACTTCATTTATTGAATGATTTTTAGTTGGAAAAGTTTTGTTTTTCTACAGAGTAGGTCGCGATCTTCCCTGAGTAGTATTCGTAGCTCAGCTTTAAGAAAAGGTTACTTTGCTTCATGGACAATTCTGGGAATTGAATGTAGTTTCTTTTTTGCAAATAAACAAATCAATTTTCAAGGCTTTTCCTTTCATACTTTATACTTTCATAATTTAATTTCCCCCCCAATCAGAGTCGGACTCCTAATTTTGTAAAATTGATTCCATACTTTACGCACGAGTAAACTTTCGAAGTCTGTTAAGTAAATAAAGGGTTACATTCTAAGTAAAACGGAGGGAAAAAAATGGATATTTCAAACGACTGCTTTTAAAAATTCATATCATATAATCAAAAATACTAATTAATTATCAGAATAATTAATAAAGTATTTTCTAAGCTATAAAAAAATGTTCTAAGTCAGAAAACTGAAGCGAGATGGATAAAATTAAAAAAAAAAAACTGATCTTTGGCATTTGAGTTTGACAAAAACCATTTTAAGAACTTTATGAAATAGCAGAACTCAATAAATTAGATGAACTTTCCTTAGTTGCTTTTTGAGTCTTTTTTATTTTAGATCCGGATATAATTTCATATTTTTTTATTATAACTTATACAGAAAATTTTAAGCTTCATAATTATTTTTATTATTAAATATTAATCCCGTAAACATATTCTTCAGAAATAACAGCGACATTCAAGAAATTTTCGTAATTTAAGATATATTTTAGAAATGAGTTTTTTGTGAAAAAGTTTTAGATTTGCACGTTAGTTCTCGTTGTATGCTACTCACAGATAACCGTAAGTAATTCGTTAGTTATTTAATTCCCTACAAATTTCTTTGCATTAAATTGGATTTGGATATGCGGTTTAATTAAAGTATACTTCGATATTTAGGCCAAAAATGTCAATGAATTAAAATATTTGATAAAATGATATTATTGTCAAAGGCCGCTTTACACTAAAATTAAAATAACACACTATAATTTTAACTTGAACAATAAATATTATAGCATCTTAAAAATTTCGGAGTTAAAACAATATTGCTAAAAATGAAATTCAGTGTTAAATTTTTTTTGTGGATTGTGTTAAATTTAAAACAATTTGGATATTAAACTGAAACATTAATGTAAAAGAATAATTGAACTTGTCAATTTTTCCAAAGAACAAAGTTACATAGCTATGTTTAATATTATAGTTTTTCTAGCCAATTATCACGTTTATAAAATTATCCTTTACTTTATCTTCTTTTTTTATTTTTTTTTTAAATAAAATTTAGTAAGAAAAATATCAAAATTTCCAATTTAAAAGAACTATATCAAATTTCAGATTTCTAAAAGATGACTTTAGTAGGACTTTCCCATTAACTGCATTGAATTGTAACACCACACTGAACTAACTCTACAGCTTTAATTTTCTTGTTAGGCATAGTTGATATAAACTTTGTTGTTTTCTCTTCGCAAGTTCGTCTGTAAGTTCTCCCTGCTCGCTAATTATCGCTTTCCTTTACTTTGTTGGAAGATCTCATTTTGTAAAGCTCTTTTTTTGTTACCATCAGAATGATGTTGTCGACTGCACTTCTAAAGAAAATGACAAAATCAGGCTCGAGTGAAAACGCCAGTTCCGAATTCCAAGGCGCTCTAGAAACAGATTTTCCACCAACAACAATAATAAAATTTGCATAGACCCTCTTGACATTAAACAAATAGCCTGATTATCGAACCAACTTAGGAATTGGAATGCATTTCGGACTCTCCAATCGTCATCAATAATTTGTACATTGGACCTAATGAAATCTTGCGCAAAGGACTCTTGCATCATTAGCAATCAAAGCTAAGTCATAAGATTCCCTCTTTCCACCTTCATTTCGATAAAAGGTTGATGGAGAAGAGAAAAGCTAATCACTAAAATCTCCAGGCATTTTCAAACGTGGTTCAGAAATTTAATAACTGCTTGTTTATTTGCGTGTTAATCAGCAAAACGAGTTAGAACTTGGTCAGAAGAAATATGTCAGACGAATCACAAGTGATGGAAAGACGATGGCATGTCTTAAAACTCCACCTGCCGACAGCCCTCATGGACGCGATCCTAATGGGTAATGAGTGCCATGTGATCATTTGCATACTTAGGCTGTCAGCGTGGCAGTCTCCTGGCCAAATGTAATTCGCTCATTGGCACTCGACTAATTTATCAAGCACATCATTAAAAAGGTCAAGGTTTAGACATCTATCCTTCATATTAGTGACTCAGCGATGAGGTTTATATATCATAACTGTTCAACCATTGAGGTCCCAAAAGATTTCCATCTTGATTACGAAGAAAGTTTTTGATGACCTGAAGGGCAATTCACCACTTATATTGTGAATAATTCGTGCCAAAGTTCCATTCAATTTAAAACTTTTATTTACGGATTTTTTCTTTCTTTATAACTCGTTAGTTGGAGTCTTGCTTTGCTTATTAAACGTATCGTAATCTGAATTAAATCGTTAATGTTGCAGTTTAGTGTTGATATCTTAATTATACCATTAAGAATAAATTATATCTTCAATTATTAAAAATATCTGAGACTTTGCCTTCGGAAATATTCAATAAGAAAAAGAAAAATGAATAACTGAATTGAAATGAGTAATAAATTTTCGATATTATTTCAAGAAAGAATTTGAACACCAGTTATTCATAAAAGATTCTTTTAATATTAATTAATTTGAATTCAGCCAGTTACTAAACATTAATTGATATAGCAACTAGTTGAATTCAAATTAATCAACACTCAAATTTCTAGAGAAAAAAGTTATGAAACTCTTGTATTTGATGGGTTTGGCTCGTTTCTTACGGCTTATTAGAATTATATTACGTCAATATCTAATATTACGTAAGTGGTTTTAATTACGAAAATAAAAAGGTGAATTTCAAATACTAATTATAATTTCTTGCAAAATTTCTGAGATCCTAATTTTGTAATTTTTTTCTGTTTTTTGCCGTTGTAAATATTTCTGTATTTTTTTTTCTTGAGGTCTAATAGGATTCTTGAGGCTTAAGAAAGAAGATATCAGTGCGGGACAGTAATTTTCAAAACATAACTAGCAGTAGGGTATGAAGAAGGGGAGGGGGCATGCGAGTTTAGGAAACATCACCAATGAAATTAGGCCTACCTTCGAGTTCCGAAATTTACAAAGCCGATTCCTTCGACATAAGATTTACAGATCTGTTTACTTCCTCTTTCGTAATATAACGGTTCGCTTCGATGACGACAGAGCTCTTTTTCTCCGATTTTTGTGTCGATTTAGTTGGAGAGTTCTTGGAGATGGCAGATGGGATCGGCCATTTTGTTTGAGCGTCGAGGAAGGCCTAATAAAGAGAAAAATTGGTCTCTGTCGATGGACGTTCTGTCTCCGTCTATTCCGCTCCGTTCATTCTTTCTCGTCTTTACGCAATGAAAGAAGAAAATAAGTAAAAGAAAAAATCTAGTTTCAATTCAAGCTACCAAAACAATACCAAGTCGTGTTTGCTGTAATATTTCTTTCCTTTCATTTTGATTTCCCTGCCCTCCTTATTTCATTGATTGCTGATTTGTTTAGATAGATCCGTTAAGCATCAAATTCACTTTTAGAATTTAAACGATTCCCTCCAATTCACATTGCAAATTCAACTGTTGTTATTCAAACACAATCTTACCAAGATCGGATCGACGAGACCAAAATGTAACAGAACCCGAAAATTCGAGGTAGGACGTTTCAGTAAAGAAATATGAACAATTTATTCTCAATTGTTTAGTATTTTAATACATTTAATTCTTGTTAATTTCGGTTGTAAGAATTTCTTAAGATCTTTTAATTTGCTTTTGTATATTCATTTTGCATAAGTTTGTAATTCACATAAGTTTACTTGTCTGACAAAGACAAACTAAGTTTTATTTACTGTTAACTTTCCCAAATTACTGACGTTTAAGATCCAATCAACTTTCAAGTTTTACATAAAAATTTACTCAATATTTTCTGGAAGAAATTTAAAATTTCGTTTATCCTACAGAAAAAGAAATCAACTGGAATTTCTAAAAAATAAAAAGGAAAGCCCATGCTTCAAGTTTGAATATTAGTTTATTAACTTTTATTAATAAAAGTAAAAAAGTAAAAATAAAACTGGAACTTTCATTAAAGTTTAGAAAATCATATATTTTGCATAGATATACTTCCATTAGTATACTATTTACTCATCTATTTCCTTTTTTTCCTTTCTTTTTTTTCCTTCCAGTACAATCAGAATAAACGTCAAAAATGTAATTCAAGATGTTAAACTAAAACTGAAATGGTACAGCTAAAAATATCTCTTATAGATATCAAATATACATTTAAATTTTATCTTAAAAGAAATATAAAAAAATATCATATAAGAAATAAACTAATAAATAACTAATTTTACTTGGGATAAGAATAGGTTAATAAAATATAGAAGGTGTGGACTACATCAAGCTTCAAAGTAATTAATTAAATTTGCCTTAAATTCAAATAACAAAGTTTAGATTTTTTGTCATTATCTTGTTAATTAGAGAATTCCAATTTTCCCCTCATTAGGTGAATTATTTTATCTCTGAAATACAATTTGGGCCAAAAACAAGTTGAGATTTGTGGAAGGTCACCATCACCAGTAAAAAATATGCCCAACTGTAATTATAGTGAAATTTATAGTCACAACGAATTGAGTTTCTTTCTGCCTTCTACTTCGTGGCAAATTCTTCAGAAAATATGAACAGACTGTTAGTTGGGCTAGAAGATTCTTCCCCTTTATTTCAGGATGATTTTATTCAAGATATTCTAAAAGCAAATCAGATTCAACGACCTGCGAGAGACTTATGCAATTCTAAATTTTCCCTTCCATTTCGAGACTGAAGTAGCCTTTGTATGAAATTTTGCATTTGGCTGAGCATAGCCTCAATGCAAAAACTTACTAGCAACAATAGGTTAGAAAGAAAGTACAATTACTTAAACTTTTCAACTTTTTCAGGCGAACTCAACTGAAGCTCTTCAAAAGTTGAAAACTTTCTGTAAGAGATAATGTAAGGAAAAAAAAAACAATAAAAAATGCTAAAATACTAAATAATAAACTTAATTTCGAAATTAAGTGAAATCAAAGGATTTTAAAACGAAATCTGAAATTAGAAATTCAAATATCTTAATAATTTCCATAAGAATTTTTGGAATCACATTTCCAGAAAAACAAAAATATTGAAGTTCAAACTTCTTGTAAGAAATGAAATTACAGAAATAAACGCAGATTTATCAAAATAATAGAATATAAAAGTATTTTTGTTAACATTTTTCTAAGTTCTAAAGCACACACTTTTGCTTTACTTAAACTGCTTCCAATTGCTGTTAATCTCCTTATTTAATTATTAATTTATTTATTTATTTATTTTACTTGTTTTCGCCTCATAAATAATGAAGAATGACGTCAAAATATTGGCCAGTAATACAAACAATTTCCTATCAAGTCTAAGTTAATAAACAAAAAATGAATAAATAAAATCAGTTTATTACGTTTACAGTCATCAATTAAAACTACTTGTAAACTTTCCTCTTTAAAGTAAATAAAACGATAATTTCCTTAATTCTTTATTATAGAAAAGGAAATGATTACTTAATTTAACATGTTTCACGATCTAATAATATGTCATTATTACGAATGATTATGATTTTCTAGTTACAACAGCACTTAAAAAACAACTTTGACTAACTTTATTTAGCAATACGAAAAAGAAAAGTAGCCTTTTTACGGCCAATAAAATATAAGAATATTAATTGCAGAAAGTGTACGATCACTGAATGGTCTGTAAAAGTCAATCCATTTTTATGGTAAAGCCCAAGGATAAGAATACAGTTACAGAAAGAAGAACATAAATGAACTTGCTGAAACATTAAGAAATATATCAAAGGCGTTTGTAGACAATTACAAAAATAATAAACAACACAGTAATTTAAATGAAATATTAGCTTTATGTTAGTTTTACTGAAAATAAAATATACAGTGAATGTTTTTCATTTAGGCCTAAACTTTTCTTAATTCCTTTATTTTGTTTATTACCTGTTAATAAATTTCCCCAATTATTTTATTTTTTTTATAATTCTTTTTATACTTTATTTATAAAAAAGTAATAACACACCTCTCTAAATCACGATTCTAAACAGATTTATAGAAATGATGAGAGGTAAATTTCAACTGAAATTAAGTTCTAATTCGTCGATAAAGTTTTTGAAAATATTTCATTCAATTTATTTTATCATCAATAAAAATAAAATTCGGAGCTTATTATCTCCAATGAATTATTTTTCGACATTCTATTTACCTTCTCTGTTTTTCATTAAAAATATTTATTTTAATTCTTATTTGCAATGCATAATATGCCGTCTTTCACTTCCACCAAAATACTGTACTTCAGAATTGACACTGAAGTATTACTGAATCTCAGAAATAATATCTAAGGTATCAGATATAAATCTTTTTATATTTTTTCGAAAATAAGGCTCTGAAGACCTTATTTACGTCAATTCCAATAATATAAGAGCTTAAGGTTTTTAGATTTCGATCCGACAGGCAGCCGACTCATGAAATAGTCTAGAGTAGGTCCACAATTTTACAACGACGCTCTTTCAAAAATATTAATATTGAAAAATTACTGCTTTTTTAAGCACTTAAGTAATTAACTCAATAGTATGTTGGTAATTACTAAGCTTTATCAGTTTTCGTTAACAGTGTTTGAACCTATCTGTGAGTCAACTGGCTTCTCTGCGAAGATAGGCCTAGCTCTGGTGCACAAGCACCTTAAGTTCGAAGAGAAAAATCGTAGATTTTCATACTTTTTCACTAGCAAATTTCTGAAAATGGATTTTACAGAAATGAAGGTAAGTTTGCAACTTTCAAAATATAAGAAATACATTCAGCTCTGTTTCCAATTACTGAAAATATTTTACTTTGAAGAACACCAACGAAGGTCTGACTTCTTAATCTTTGAATACTTCTTTCTGTTATCAAATAATATCCTTTTATTTCCAATTTTGTTCTAAAAATCAAAGAGAATTTTGTTTATTATAAGCAAAACTAAAGTTATGCAGTTGCGATTTCTTTGCAATTTGAACTAAAAATATTTAAAAACAAATACAGGATGCATATATGAATAGTGAGTTTTGGAAGCCAAATGCAATGTAAGCCTTAATTTAGGAATTCGAAAAAAATTAAATATCAGCTTCAAATAATGAAGAATTTTACGTAATGAAAGAAACTATGAGATCTATGAAAAGATAAAATTTAAACACATAAAATCCATTATTTTTTATTAGAATTTAAAGTTGCCTTATATGGAAAATAGTTACTTTTCGATTTCTGAAAATTAGAAATCAAAACCATGACAAGATAACTTTAGAAATATTGGCAGGAATTTACACAAAAAAAAAAATGGGATTTCGAACTGTTTGACTTTTATTTTCTATTGTTTTCTCTCGTTTTCTTTTATCCCGTTTTGAATACAGTTAATTCCTTAATCCTTAATTTGAAATTTACTAATTCCGACAGTTTCTTTAAGTTCACTGATGTCAATGTACCTAGACCGGGGCTATTCTATACATATATTTATTTAAGTCATAATTTCTATTTATAATTTAAAAAACATTTCTTATGTCTTCTCATAAAAAAGGAATTAAAATATTCCAATGTTTTTAAAATATATATGATGTTACAAACTAAGCACCTGTTGATAAGAAATTTAAATTTCAGTACAGGTTTATAATTACAAATCGTAACTAATCAACGGATAAATAAAAAAAATAGCTACAGTTTTTATACTTAATACTTAATAATGATAACTATTCTTGTAATTTTTACTAATTTCTTTTATTATAAAGTTACATTCTTTGACTGATTTATAAATTAAAGTTTATTTTTGAATTGAAAAGAAATTGTAACCAATAAAATAAAATGATTTATTCGTGTGGTCCAACTACTTTCGACAAAGATTTACAATTATTAATCATTCATCTTAAGTTCTTTTATAAATGACTTTAAAAAGAAAGATTTTTATTCTTGTGGTTTAACTTTTGATCATTTGTAGGAATGAATATTGTTTTTATTATTAAATAGTTATTTAATAATATTAAATATTTTATTAATAATATATTGTTATTACAGTTCAAAAGAAAGTAAGAGCCTACAATTTTATTATAAACTAGTTCATTTTATTATTTCATTTCAGAAGCTGAAAAAAAACTACGATTTTTTTTATTAATTTCACATAAATTTTGGATTTTATTAGAAATTTGTTAAATCTGAATAAAGATGGGATATAAAATAAAACATAAAAAATTAAACTTAATGTGTATAATGTGCTCTTAAAAGAATTTCGTTGTCCTTTAAGAAATTTCTATTTAAGACACTTCATCATCTATAATAAGTCGACTATTTTCTAAATTAAATTTTGAAACTTCTTAATCTTAAATACACTTCAAATAATCTTTAATATATTTTTTGAAATATAGTAGATTCGTTTTAATTAACCATCAGTCTTTAAGAACAGGACTGGTACTAAAATACTGACATTTTGTTAAATTTATTTGATAGTGACATCTCAAATTGAAATCATTTTCGTAACAATAAAGAATTTATAATAAGAACTGACATGATTAGTCCAGTGATACTAAATTCACACAGAATCTCTTTTATTTAAAAAAAAGAAAGCATAAAATTAAAAAAAAAAAAAATCCCTATCTTTGGTCTTGAAATTTGTGGTAAATATAAAAAAAAAAAAATCTTACGCATATGTGTGAAATTTAGTGTCGACCTCGTTTCCGAATAGAAAGCGGTATACCTTATTTCCGGTGAACTTTGATCCATCTTTTATAATTTATGAACACCGTCAGAGTTATGTAACTTAATCGTAAATTTATTACCCTGCATTTCCATAAATATTTATCAATAATATTCTGACATCGGATTCTTCCATGATTTGTTTATTTCGAAGAAGAAGAGGTTTATATCAATCACAGCTGAAATCCTTCACGATTTACATAATAGAAACTTAAGCCTTCGTAAACTACAAGAAATACTTAGCAAATTGCTTTCAACTAACACTTGAAGAATCCTTTAGAGTTTACATGTGCAGATAAACTATAAATCAAAGTAAATAACTAAAAAAAAGTAGAATAAAAGAACAAATTCTTTTCAATAAATGCAAAATATAGTTTATAGTAAGCGACTTATTATAAAAATCGTTAATGAAAAATAAAACCATTTATGTCTTGTTCTTAGTATTATTAAGATTATTATTATTTATTTTTTTTTTAAATTCAGAAAATATATTTATTATTTACATCTAGAATAATTTAGTGCTATTATTAGGGTGTTCTCTATTTTCAGCAATTGTTTGAAGTTTCTTCAAATGAATAGCTCACAACTACAGTAAAATTCTTAAAATAAATTCTTTAAATAATCATCATATTTACTACATTCTTTGTTTTTGTTGGACAAAATTTGGATTAAAGAATAATGAATAATAATATTTAGGATTAAAAGATATTAAAAAAAAATCTAATTTATCTATTAACAGATCTATTTATCTTTAACAGCTGACTCTTTGTTAAAAGAAAAAAAAATCCTTTGTTTTGTAAAATTATTAAAATTTTTTAGGATTTGTTAACACAAATATAAAAAAAGTTTGACATGTTATGTTTGCTGTTACTTTTCATGCATTAAGTTCTTTCAAACAATGAAAAACATGGTTGAAAAAGGATATTAATTAATTTTGAAATCAATAAATAAACATAATACAACTTAAAATTCACTATATTTTTACTCACTAAGCAGAAATATCCACATGATGAAAAAATTAAATTATATTTAACCCTTGAACATATAAATCTAATTAAATATAACATTAAATGAAAGGTTTTTACAAACTCGATTCTATTACTGCCATATAACTTTACTTCCAATTACACCAACGTCTATAAAATTCATCTTTTCGATATGGTTCACTTTAAGAATGTCGTTGAACAGCCTCGAAAAATCGCATCGCCTCAACTATATTGCTTCCTGAAATTTTCAAACCAAGATAGGCTGGTGTGCTTTTACAATGCTCCAAAGAATCTTACGCGGTTGACTTTATATATAGGCTACAGGCAACGCTTGTGAATTTTAGCTTGCAGTTTAAACAATTGCAATTCATAGTGGGAAAAGTACGCTGTTTAACTTACATTCAAACTTCGCCTTCTCGCATTATGGGTCCCAAGAATGACAGTGAAGGTGCTTAAAATTCCAAGGGCCGTCTCCTTGAGGCTGACTGAATGAGTTGGGCGATGGTTTACTGTTGCGGGACAAAGTTAACAGCGAATCTGTTTCGGGATTTCCTTCTTTTTTCTCTTTCTTTCTCTCGGATCGGTTATGATCTTGCGGCAGAAAGAAATACCTCGAATACATATTTCTTAAAATCTTGACATTCACTATATGTTTATCCGAAATTTACAAAGGAAATTTCGTCTTTCAGCAAAAAGAACACGAAAGAAAAAAAAAAAAAAACCGAAGAAAAAAGTAAATACCCAGTCGTGTCTTAATTGTAACTCGGTCCCTTACTTCTTCCCTTTCTGTTCTCGTCAATCTTTTTTTTTCTTTGGAAGGGTTGTTTTTGTTGCCACAAACCTAGGTTACTCCCTAGAAAAAGAAACGCGATTGAAAGGTCACAATTCAAAGAGGGTTTTATTGCTGAATCTTGAGGGGGTGATTGTGTGAGACATGTCAATCCTTCTTCTTTAACCCTTCTAAACCTATCGTCATCAAAGAACAACCATATAGGTCGGCTATAACCCATTGCAGGGTCATGTTTTTTCTGCTGTTTTTTTATTCCTGCAAAGGAGTAACTTTTTCATGTTCTCTTGCAACTCATCTCTCACCTGTATTTTACCCCTTTATGGCCTCGTGTCACCTCAAAATGACCCTCTAACAACTTGTTTAGCATTACATAACCTTCGTGAATAGGATAGCTTTAAAGTGACTTTTCTCATCTCTTCGTTTCCTTGTCTTTACACAACCATTCGACTATTCGGAGAGAATAAGACACTACTTTCTGTACAGCTTATCAATCTAAGGTAAGAATAAACTTGTAAAGCAATTTCATATTACCCACTATTTTCCAATATTTAAAACAGTTCTCTTCAATTAATGCTTTTTTTTTTTAGTATAGCAGATTTGAAAAGATATTATTACAACTCAAACTTTTACTTTGATTCAATTTCATGAACTCAAAATTTTGTAATTTTTAAAAGAAATTAAGAAGATAGTCGCAAATAGCATAACAGAGAATTTTCTTCTAATCAATTTGAGATTATGAAATACTGATGTTAAAATAATAATGAAATATATATTACTTGAAGTAAGGTGCCGTCTTCATTAAAAGCCTTGTTTAACTGATATTAACAGCATTTCCATTGATACCTGAAATTAAGATCCAAAAATCAAAATTCAAATTCCATCTATTTTTCTTGATCTACGAGCTGATTAGAAACATCTAACTTTTGATGACAATTTTTCATTAAAAAATAACTTCTATTTGAATTAAAAAAATAAAACAATCTCTCAAGAAAATGATTATTAATATAAAAATTGCAACAGACAATTTTATGAAAACATTACAAAAGAAAACAATAATTTACCTCAACCTAATCTAGAAAAAAAAATGACTTCAGCTTAGAGATTTTCTAGAAAGATTTTCTAATTACTAAGAATATAATAATTTTTTATCTATTTTAAATATATATATTCTAATATATATATTTTATGTATACTGTTATATGTAACTTAGAATATAGTTAGAAATTAGTTTTTCTTTTGCAATGCTTTCATAAAATTTAGAATTGTCTGTTGCATCGGAATTTTTATATTAATAATAATTTTCTTGAGAGATTTTTTTTCTTTTTTAAATTCTAATAGAAGTTATTTTTTAATGAAAAATTGTCAAAAGTTATATGATATCTTATATATTTGTATTGTATATCTGGGATTTTACATTTACATTAGTGAGGTTTATATTATATTTGTAAATTCTTAAATTATTATAGTGAAAGATAGCAGTTATTGAATTTTTTAGAGTATTTTTACTTTTATTAACAATATTTGAATTGGTTATTAAAATATATCTCTCACATATAAATATATATATATATATATATATATATATATATATAAATATATATATTATATACAAAAAAACAATTACTTAAAATGAACTGATCTAGTTCTTAATTATTTTTTAATTTTCTTTTTTTCTAATATAGTCTAGAATTTAATACAAATTGCATTTCCATCTTGATTTGTATTAGTTTCATAGCAAAAAAATTATTATCTTCATTTTTTAATTTTACAGATAAAAGCTTTTCATTCGAATAATATCATAGTAATAATACAATACTTAAAAATATCAATAACAGTTATTAAAACTTTAATATTATTTAATAATTAGATATGCTCTTCCCAAGTAAAAATTTATCGCAATGCGAATTCTTTAAGAAAAAAAAAAAGTTTCAAAACTGTCGGTAGAGGCCTAAAGTTGTAGGCCTATAGTATATATTTCCGTTTACAACTTATTTAAAGTTTTAAGTATCCATATTTAAAATTACCGAATTCAGTCAGTTAATGATGATCTTATCAACCCACAACTTAAAATGTGACTTATATATAGAAAACCAAACCACATTCAAAATACCAGTTTTTTTAAAAATAGTTATTTTGAATTTTTTTTAAGGATTTTCTTAAAAAAAAAATAGTTTAATCATATGAAAGCGTAAGAAATATCAAAGCTAATTCAAAATTCATTATTTTATAGAATTCCTGAAAATTATTAAATTTTCCGATTAAGATTATGAACCATTCATTTTATTAAAGTAAATAATATGGATTGAGGAAGTAATGGATAAAATGAAATGTCCCTACTTTGGATACATTTGGGGTATATAAAGTGTGTTTTATTTTTTTCATTAGTTGTTAAGAAATTAATTTTATCCAATTTAAGGAATTGCAATTAAAAGCAATCAATCATAATCTTAAATTGATTTCTTTAAAACCGAATTAAAAGGAAGCCAAGGTTTGACAATTTAAAAATAACAATGAAATTTAAGAAATACACGGACGGAGTAAAATCTTGTTAGTTATAAGATTAGGCTTTGCAATATCTTCAAAAATTTTCATCGATAAACTATCCTGAACAGTTTCTAAACTTTCTATTATTATAAACTTTCATCCTTTTTCCCGCAATTTTTTATTATCTTATCTAATTTGATCAATTCTAATAGATTAAGAATTTATACAAACTTATTTTATTTTTTATGTATTATTTAAAAAAAAAATAATTTTAGTTACTAAGCTAAGATGTAATTCTATAAATGTAATATTTATAGTAACTTATTTTATATTCCAATTATCTTATTAAACACTTTATTTAAGTAATGAATTACTTTCCTTAATATTTTATAGCCTTACAGTCTATTAGGCTCAAATAAAATTATTCGAAATTCCTGCAAGAAGTTAATCTTCTAGGAACATCAAGAAACCAAATTAATGTTACCTGAACCAAAAGATAAAATGTAATGGAAGGATGAGAAAATTTTCCTTACATGTCAAACTACACTGTCTAATAAGTAACAAATAGATAAATGAAGCTTTCAAATTAAAGTCGTTGGTAGTTTTTTTTGTTTTTTTTTTTTTAAGCTCTTTGTAATCTCACGATCAAATCAATCAATATATTTTTTCCTATCATTTTATTCAGCAATTACTGAGCTAAAAAAAAAAAGGAAACAAAAAAATTGAGGAACAGGTTTATTATCAGGAGGGAGGAGAAAATTAAGCCCGATATTTTTGTTCCAGGGGAAAAAAATTCCAGTTCTACTAATCATTATGATGAGCATGCGGTGTCTTTTCAAGATAAGTGTCAATCACTACTTATTATTTCGGTAAAAATTATAATCTTTCTCCGATTGTTCGGTTTCGTTGCCTATAGCTTTTATCGCGTTGGTTGTTTTGCAATTAAAACTTGGAGGATGGCAAAGGGTTCTGTTGGAGTCGACCAACCTCCTTTGTGGAGCCCGAATTCCATTATTTCCTGGGCCCTGTTTTCTTCCTATAATATGGAAGAAGGGTGGATCCTAGCAGCAATAATTTGTGACCATATATAGAGATGGAGACTGGTGTGACGCGCCACTTCCGCCGCCTATGCAGTAAGGCATTGCGGATCCGGTTGCGTGCAGAGCCTTGTGTACTCGCGGACCAGATACCGTGCTGCAGCCCGTTGGCGCAGCAGCAGCGGTGAAAGTCATTTCAATGACAAATGCAGAGAGAGTGCTCGTCTGGTCGAGGAGACGTGTGTCGTGTAGCGCTGCTAAAAACATTGTACAATTATGAAAAAAAAAAAAAAAAAACCGAGCACGGCAGGAGCGCACTTTACAGAAATTCTCCACACATCATCGCGGAAGCGTTAGTTTTGAAGTCGAGTCTGGGTCGGCGGTACAAAATGGAGACCAGCCAGAGAGAAAAGCAACAGGGATCGAATTAGTAAGACATAACTCGCATTCCCAACAAAACTTAAAGTCAAGACAAACAAGAAATCAAAGCAAAAATGTACTGATAAATTTATTCATTATTTGCTATAGATTAATAATGAACTATTTTTCTTTTGATGCAATGCGCTAAAATTAAAGCTGAACCTAAGCAAATGCCATTAAGGAAAAAAAGAAAAATCCACAAATAAATGAATCTTAAGGTAAAAAAATTCAGATTTCTTTAAGAGCTTTTAGACAGAAAAACACGAAAAAAAAAAAATAATAATAAAATAAAATAAAACAATTAACAGAATAAAAAAAAAAAAAAAAACCAAGGTTGAATGTAAAATTCTTAAAAATGAAATTATTTTATTTAATAAAAATAAGTATAAAAAATAAATAAACGCAATTAAAAAAATATAAACAAAGAAACAAAACCTAAGTTATGGATTTTGAGCAACAGGTCTTTAAAAGTTAACTAAACTTTGGATTTAAAAGTTGTCGAAGATGAATCTAAATAAGTCTTTCTTTTATCAGAAATTAATTAAGTAATATCTTTATTTTTAAGAAATTCTAAACAACTCAATATAAATGTGATATAATATGAATAAATAAGAATAATTAGCAGTATCAGTTATAAAGAAAATTTGTTAACTTTTGTTCAAATAATATTTATTAACATTTAATTAATAATATTTAATATTCTAAACACTAAAACCAGAGAGCATAACAAATCTCCTAAACAAACACTTGCAGATTAAAATTTTCAGACGACAAGACTTCATTGAAATTCAAGATGATTCGAAATCCAAAGAGATCGTATCGTAGTTATGCATTTAAATTCGCCGCTAATACTAAAAATTACAGGTTCCATCATTGTATATCAAAACGTGTTTTTGCAAAATGAAATTAAAGTTTTAAAAAAAATGGATTCCTATTTCATTAAAAACTCAGATATAATCTTTAGGTTTTTCCAGATTAATCCATTCCATTTTTTTTTTCAGAAGGAGGGTGTTCCTCCTCAATCTTAATTTATATGTCAAGGGAAATGACGTATGACTTGAGTTTTTCAAAGGCCTCCTTGGAGATACCCAATGGCTTTGAAACGGACAGCCAATGGCAATTTTTAAAATGATATCACAACTACAATTACAGAGAGCAGACGATGATTGGGACAAGGCTGGCCAATAATTAGCCCTTTTGAAATGTTATCGTGATTTAGAAGAAAATACCGAAGAAAGAGAGAGAAAAAAAAACGACAAAAAGAAAAGAAAAGAATTTATGATAGTATCTCTTTGAAATAATAAAGAATTTATACAGGTGAATGTGGTTAAAAAAGTTTTTTAAAAGAATAAAACAATATCTAATATTCAAGAAAAATAATTAAAGCTTCGTTATTAAAAAGTATTTTTTACTGATAAAAAGAAACATTAATATTAAATAAAAATAAATAATTAAATAAATAAAAATATTTCTTTTTCTTTTTTGCAAATATGGAAAAGAAAAAAGCCGGTAAGAAAAGTTGTCATTAGCACATGTTGCTCCTCCCATTCATTTAAATTTCTAAAACTGCTTGAATAAAGAAATTATAATGAGTTTCATCTACGCTATTCCCTCAAAGTAAAAAAAAAAAATGTTTTGTAGGCTTAGTTTCTTCCTGAATTTCGATTTTGTCTGTATGTTTTAGCCTTTTCCTTAAAATACTACGTCTACCAACAATCCCTGTTTAGGCCTAACTTTCTAGTTTACCGTTACCAAGTTGTTTTCAAATGTTGCCCCGTTGCTACTGGATTCGGCTACGTAATCCTTTTTTCCAAGATGGCGGCACAATCCTTTCGCAGTGGCGCCTCCTCAGTGGCCGCGCACGAACCGTTTCTTTTTCTGCAGCGTCACTTGCATATTTCCGTCGCCAGGGATCTTCCTCCCTATTCGTGGAGCACTTGAATTACCGATCGCATCATCTCGTTGGCACACCAATAGGTCACGAGATCTCTCTCTCGATTGCCCGAATCTCCTCGGAACCAACAGCTGTAGGCAGCCGCTACCATACAACACAACACCACACAAAACACACACACACACCAACAATGCAAAAAAAAAAAAAAAAAAAGAGCACCATCCGTGCGACTTTTTTCTCTTACTTACAATGGAACCCAGAACTCCAGCACTCGTTCTTTCCTCGTGTAACTAACCGTCCTCCGAATTTCTGACACAGTTTGCAGCATGGAACTGAACTCCCCTCTCGCCGTGGCCGTTACGTAAGACAACGTAACCAAGTTTAATGTCACAATAGCCTCTCAGCCACGAGTCTGATGCTTCTCAATGGCCTTTTTAGTAGCAATAAAAGTGTCATGTCTTGCTTTTCGAATCTCGCAATAAATTTAATATTAACGAAATATGCCAAACCTTAACTATATGGCAGCCAACTGCACCACAGACGGTTTTAACCTTCAATTGAACCGGGGCTTCAATGAAATTCTTGTAAAGAAAAATTGCTCAGGGCTCAGTGGTAAGAGAAACACACGTTACTTTTATTGGCTTTTATTTTTCCTTTTCTTTTTTCGGCAACCAACAGCCCCCACCCAGCCGAAGCTCATCCCTATACGGAAATTTTTTTTTGTTTTTTGTTTTTTGTTATTACTTTTCCCCCTTTTTTTTTCTTTTCTTTATTTTCCCTCTTCCTATTTCTGCATGAATACGGCCACACTTTGCCAAATACGAGCCATGTTCGAAACTTTGTATATTGGATGGAGGGCGTACGACGCATGAGCAAACAGTTCCCAACTCTGACCAATGCACAAATATTGAGAGATCAAAGGGGTTTAAATTTTGACTGATGACGTACGCCAAGGTGGTCTGAATTACATTCTCTTATCCTCTGGCTCATTGATTCGACTGAAACAGCAACGCATTGAAATTCGCCCACTAAAACACAGTGACAGGATTGGATGATTTGTATTGGCCAACTCTGGATGAAATTCAACAAATAAAAGGAGTCTAATACTGGCTGCGAAGCTCTGCATGGAATCACAAAAGCGAAAGGATTTGCTGAACTTTTGCCGCCGTACAGTTTGCAGATCAATGATTTGCTACTTTGGCAGACAGCACTTGGCTGTCAACAAAGTGTTTGCTTGGATGCATTCACCGTTTATTGGCGTATTTATGCACAATTAGTTTACCTTTGTGATATCAAAGGTTTATAATAGGGACCATCGCCCTTCGTCTATTTCCTTTTGTCTATTCTACAAACGCTATCCAGGGAAATGAGAATTCAGAAACGGGAAGCCTAGTGATTGCCTCTAAACCTCAGGCGGGAGATATATTGCTTAGAAAAATTCTGAAAATGCATTATTTCGCTGAAGCCGTCGTGCGGAACGTCCCGTTGCAACTTGGAGACAAGGATGCACGCCAGAATGCCTACGCTGGCTACCAGCCTTGATCTTCAGAACATTTCAGCGATCACTCGTTTTGATAAAAGGGTTTTCTTCTTGACGACATATACTCGTGCGTCTAAAGTTAAACGTTTTGCAAACTGAAGAATTCATCTTGAATAAATCGTCTCAGAGAAAAAACAACCAAACAACCAAACAAACCTGAATTCTGAAATTCATTTAACATAATAGATCAAAGTAATTAAGCACATTTTTGTTTTGCTGAACAAAGTATCATTATTCTTGTTTACTGCGAATTACAAACTCATCGCTGCATTCGAAATATCCTTCGAATAATATTTGTTAATAATATTTAATAATATTTGTTTAATATTTCCACGTTTCCAAAACTGAATTATTTAACATCTAAGACCAAACTATTTGAATCTTCTAATTAATTGAATGATATTCAAAAGCTTTGGAGTCTAAATTCTCTTAAAAGTTTTCATTAACTGTTCTTTTATGAAAACAAAGGAGAATTAGTCAAAGTGTAGAATATTAGATTTAAAATTCAAATTTCATTTAAATAAAATCCTTGCTGAAGATTGATAATAGGACTTGATTTAATGTAATAGTTTGAACTTGTGAAAAATAACTTATTTCAAAAAATTCTTTAGAAAATTACACTGTTACTATTGAAATTCATTCAAAAACAACAACAATATCAAAGCATTAAACATTAAACCTACATTTCTAATTTACCGAGGCGACAAGAAACGTAATTAAAAAAAGATCCCAAGATTAACATTAGTGATAAGCCTTAGCCTTTGACTAAGGCCTTAAGCAACATGGAAGAAATATGAAGTGTCAACAAATTACAAGTGTCATCTTATGCGTCCAGCCAAATATGTATTCACTAAATTATCTGTCGTAGAATCAGAATCTACAAATAATTAGGATTTCCGGCATATTCTCTTATTTCTGCTTATGGCGCTACATCTGGAAATTAGTTAATTCGAAGTATCTCTGTGCTTCAGCTTCTTCAATTTAAGATGAAGATCCGATTTATTTCGAAGATTACAGTTTTTAGACATGTGGCGATACTTTCTAATTACTCCACTCATCTTCTAATTGGTTGTTTAAGTCTTTGTCTTGAAAATGAATATCTGTTGTTAAGATCTAATGACAGAAGATAATGTTAGGTTTCTGTTAATCCGTATTATGTTCCGTGGTGAGAAAGTTATTTTGTACAGGCTTTCTGTAAGTCACATTTATCTCTCATTTTATTTACGAATATTTTAAAGTTTTATTGCATAAATTTTTTATTTTTAATAAATGGTAATAGGAAACTTTAAAACATGAAACATGAGATAAAATAGATTTTAAGTCTGATCAGTTAAGGTTCTAATAGAAATAAAGATTTTGCAATAAATAAATAAAGGTAATTTCAAAATTTTCCAGAATATTTTCTGTCTCTGTTGTTCAATTTAGAAGATTTTTTTTAAAACAAAGGGTAACACTAAAATATTGTTTGGGCTTTACTAGGTCGTTCCCTTTTTATTGATTTTAAAGCTAGAGGAAATTTTATCTGCGGCTATCTTCTCTATTTATTTTTTTATTTTATTGAAAAATTATTTATTAAAAATTCCATAAGATTGAAAAATAAATATAATTTCAGGAATGGTTTAAAAAAGGATAAAAGTTAAATGTAAATTTAACCATTTCATATAAACTTTATAAAATATTTCTAATTCATACGTATATAAGATTAAGTATAGATAGGTTTATTATAAAGTTTTAAGAAATGTTTGATCAAGAAACTGAAACTAGTAAAAATTAAATAATAATAATAATAATAATAAAAGGCTCCAGTCAGCGAATTTTTGACTGTGTTTCAAAATGTGTATAATAATAATAATAATAATAATAATAATAATAATAATAATAATAAT
>JAFIDM010012231.1:165219299-165246604 GCA_023159025.1 Thereuonema tuberculata
ATAATAATAATAATAATAATAATAATAATAATAATAATAATAATAATAATTGGCAATATGTGCTTTGGTCCTTGACTCGCGATGTTGTCTTTGCTGGGGAAATCCATGGTTTGAAACTTTTACATACAGTAATAATAATAATAGTATATCTTAATATTAATGAAAATCTTCAAATTTAAATGGAATAAAAATTTAAAATAATAATAATTTTAATTAAAGGAATAAAAAAAAATCGCTATTCGAAATAAATTTTGTAATAGCCATATATCAGAACTTTTTCTTGAATATTACAAAATTTTATTGGATCAAATTCTTAACAATGATAAAATGGACTTTTAATCATAACAAATTCTGATAACATTAATTTAATAATCAAGTTTATTTATTCTGTTTTAAATTAAGAATTCATTTATATTAAAAAATAGCAATAATAATAAACTTATATCGATTGTCAAAGGCGGCCATTCAAGCAAAAGTAGAACTAAATTTCGCGATGGTGTCCTAAAATGAAATATTAATTTCCTACTGATTTTCTTAATTGAAGATTATAAATTCAAATTTAAGTAATATTTCAGCGTTAAAATAAAATGTTTCAAAAAATTTATAAGCATTATCTTGAAATAGTTTCAAGATTCAAAATATATAAGCTTCACAACAGAGCGGCCGTCCGTTGGTAATAATTATGCAGCCAAAAAACTAACAAAATCAAACAAAAAAGTTAAAATCATTAACCCAAATCATTCCGTATTTATTGTTTTAAAATGGCGAAGTATTAGAAGCAATTTTATTACGTAATTACCTGAATTTTCGTTCCCGATTCTAATGATTTTACGTTCGACGATGTTGCCGACTTAAATTTTCTTGCTTCCTCATCTTTCTAAACTTCAGTTCGGTAAGTATAAAGATTTTAATTAATTCAATTCACATAGTTAAAATTTATTAATATTTTTTCAATTGTTGCTTATTAAAAGAAATCTATGTGCATTGAAACATTATCTGAAAGACAGAGATAAAAACCATTTCGTGTTCGTGTTTCGGGAAGCCATTTTGGATTCCTGTCATGATATTCAATGCTTCGTCTCGTTACGAATTTTCGCTTCTTCCACCAAGATCTTCCGAAATAACAATGCCAATGTTTGATAAAAGTATTTAACGTACGAAAGACTTATTTTTTGCTGCTGTAACTTAAGATTCCACAAATAACCAAATTAGAGAAGAACCTTATGTGATGAAAGGAAAACAGCTGCAATCGTTATACGTGTCGACCGCCGAATTTTTTTCTCGCTTGAAATGAAAGCAAAAAAATCAAATATCCTAATTCTAGGAATTGTTTGGTATTTTTTCGGACTCAAAAATAAAGGAACAATTATTTTTTTCGTTTACTATTTTTGTTTCGGCATTGTAACTTTAACTTTGGAACCAAGAAAGGGGTTCCACAGCCTTATTTTTAAGTAACTGAGTTAGCCTACAGCGACATTTCGAAACGACTGAACCATACAAATCCCTTTCATAAATTACAATTTTCGCTTCATTATCTAATAAGCGGCCTGTACTCTAGTTAATTGCGATGCTTTTAGAACCATATTATGCATATATAAGTTTAGATTTCCCCAATCGTTTCACCATTCGGGTCACATTTTAAGGTCGAATTTCGATCACGTTCTCAATAGTCTAAAGGTTGACTAGAACCAAATTACACGTTTGGCATCTGGAAGATCGAAGTATCCGATTTTAAGCCAATGGCCTGATTGCCCACAAAATAAGGCGTGAATTTCATATCGGTAGCTGAAGTAAGTTTAACCCCGAAGCGGCGAATTACTGCAGCAACGCTCAAAAAATGAGCCTACAAAACAGCTCCGTTGAAACCGACTACTATACAAAGGAAACACTTTCACTTCTTAATCAGACTATGAGCAGAATCTTTTAAATTTAATGATATCCTGAATAAATAAATAAAAACACAAACATTTGTTTTTAACTAAATATTCCGTATTTGAAAAGAAACCTTAATATAAACAAAATATTTGCGAAACATTTAAAGAAAAATGCATTTCTAACTCGCGGAAAAGACAGGATTCAACTGATACTGAATCACATTTCAAACAAAACCATATTTAAGAATTGTGGGTTTCTAAAGAAACTAGAAATTTCAGAAATTATAGTTATGCGAAGTTGAAAGAATTAAAGCAGGCCTATATATTACAAATTTTAAGTCTCATTTTCAGTATTTTAGAAGTACTATGGAAAACCAAAAAAATATGTTGGAATTTAGTGACATTAATAACAAATTTGTGAACAGTAGAATTCTTCTTTTATATATGCCACTTAAAAAAATTGCGGATGAAGCTGACTTATAAGAAATGGGAAGTAAAATGATAAATAAAATTTGAAAATAAATAAAGAGGAAGTGCTTTTAACATTCTTTTCATTCTCCGTCTACAATGAAGTATTGTAAAATTATCCGCAAGCCGTTATTTTAATCAAGGGATTAGATTTCAAGTGCTCTGTATATATATTGTGGGATTCAGTTCAGCAAAAACAATTCGTGTGAGGTGAGAAGTTGAGCTCTTGGTAAACAAACGCTCTTCTATAGTCTATCGTAAACTTCGAGCGAAGCCACAGAAGTCTGGGACCTTCAAGTTGTGTCAAGATGAGCACGAGGTGCTGTTATGAAGATTGTTTTCTTCGGCGAATAGCTCAAGTGGTTCGTAGTTTATGATCCGGGAAAATGCCATTCGGAATATTGTCTTTCTGTAACCCTTGTGAGCCACAAACACAGTAACAAATCGCCAACGGTTTCCATTCAATTTTTTGTCTATTTAACTAATTTTTAAAGTATAAAATAACTCGATACTAACAACATCATTAAATCGTCAAACAACTATTTATCTTTAAATATTCGTTTAGTATTAAGGAAATTGTAAAATAATACCTACCACTTGGAAAGTTCCAGAACTCATGAACTCAACCTACAGTGCTTTAAGAGACGCAGATAGACTATGCTCCGTGTCGAGATTCGTCGCCATTTTGTGAAATATTTCATATAGTTACGGACAAAAACTCGATGTGGAAACAAAGGATCTCCAAATATTAGAAATCAGGGACCAAGTGTCGATTCACGAGAATCACTGTAGACACGGCTCGTCGCCGTCAAGAAGCATTCTGAATGAGAATTTGACTGTTAGTAGAATTACGGATCTTCTGAAGAGGGTAGGGGTACCGTGAGAGGGGAAAGGGGAAATGGAGATCCCTATAGCAACGAAATTTATTTTCCCCCGCGCGAATATACTATTATAGGCAGTGGACTGTAAAAAAGAACCCTTTCGATTTTTCATTATAGTTACAGCAAGTCATTTATGAGCAAATTGATAAAAGACAGCATCAAGTTCCCAGAAAGTAAATATTCTAACTTTGTTATGTTTTCTGTTAAGTAATAATTAAAATCAATAAGATAAACCTTTTTAAATTTCTAAGAATCACAAAACATCATAATTAGGCCTAAATCTTTAATCAAATTCAGATTGTATTTTAAATAGCAAATAACAATTTTAAAAATTTAACTCTACAATAATCAACACCAGTCTTAGAAGACTACAAATAAACTTCATCATATAAATGACAAAGCAAATTTGAAACCGTTTCCTGAAAATGCTACAAATTTTCAACTAAATAAAACAACTCAAATGATTTCGTTTCTCTCTAAACTAAACCGCAAATAAGGACTAATTCTTACAGATTATTTTTATTCTTAATTGGATGCAATTCAGCTCTTTTCTAATTTGAAATTCCCCTTCGTTGTCCTTTTAGCCTAAAGGTACTTCATAGTTGAATTATTGATCTCCCAATACAAATTCCTTGCATATCCTCTGCAAGCTACAGTCAACAATTTTTAATTCCTTCTATATTATTTTAAAAAAATATTTTAAAAGGGCTCACAATTAAAACAATAAATAATATAAATCCTAATTTTTTTTAAGTTTACAAAATTAATAATATTTTTGGAAAGGAGAAGCAAAGATAACTAAAATCTCGTTCAACAAAACTATTGTTTTGAAACATAACAATTTATACAACGACTTTAGAGTCATGGCTATGATTAAATCATTTGACAGGAATGTCCAGTAAAAAAACATGTTGCCTGCAAGATGAAAAAAAAAAAATCCCTCCATCCTTGAAATTATTTCAGTATAGCTTTCTTTCCCTTCTTTTTTTTCCACTTTATTCTCTTCTTATAATCTACATGTCCATTCTTCGTGTGTGTTTTTTTTCGAGTCTTCCCTCTATCTCTTCTGCAACCACGGATGATTATTCCATGCAATTCCTACAAATGTCTTTAGGACAAAAGAACCGTTCGCCAGAAATCTCATTTACATGAACAGATAAGACCAAACTGCAGTACTGGAAGAAAAAAGTTTTTTTCTTGTCTTCAGAGATAAATCGAAAAA
This sequence comes from Thereuonema tuberculata, assembly GCA_023159025.1. Classification (NCBI taxonomy): domain Eukaryota; kingdom Metazoa; phylum Arthropoda; class Chilopoda; order Scutigeromorpha; family Scutigeridae; genus Thereuonema; species Thereuonema tuberculata. The sequence continues at coordinate 165,223,745 of JAFIDM010012231.1, forward strand.
CATCTCAAAAAGATTGAAGAACAAAACGAGAAAAATTAAATTGAAAATTGTAGAAGTAAAAATATCATGGTTAAGAAAATAATAATAAAAAAGAATTAAATCATTTGCAGTATTCCACAATTTCAAGGAAAGGAAATAATAATAATAATAATGCAATATAATACAACTAATTAAAAAATACAGAGATCTAAAAACCGAAACCTAATATTAATTTCTAATAGTAAAGATCAATATACTATCTCAACCCTAATAAAAGGTAGATCCTCAACCCTAATAAAAAGTTTTAATCACAAAGAATAAACTAAATTGGAACAACTTTTACTTGGGAGTTTCTTATTTACTGTCATTATTTTCTAAGCTCACATTAATTCTTATTTAGTGATGTCGTATTTCCAGTAAATTGCCCCTATTCATCAATATTGTTGAAAGTGGCTTTGTTGTAATTAAAGTATTTCTTTGGTAAATATGCTTTCAGTAACGATGACAGTTAATCAATTCCAATATTATCAAGCAGTTTCAACAGACATAATTTATCCAATATTGTTAATAAAGAGAAGGCATTACTTTAATAATAATAATAAAAAGAATAATATTCTGCTAAAATTTTTAAGTAGAATTAAAAATAAAAACTGAACTAATAATCAAAAATTAAAATTAATGCGAATCAATAATTCATGTCTGTTTGAATAGCACATTTGCAGTCGACATTTCATTTGAGCTTCTGATTTTTATTTTCAGAAAAAAAGCAATAATTATTAGCTTAAAATTAGGTCTATATTAAGTTGTAAGTATTAGACATGAACTTTACAGTTCAACTGCATGATTCTTAAGTTCATTTTCATCTTAAAAAAACCACCAAATGCGATTATTCAGCTAAAAGTTTGAGAATTACAATAGAAAGACGATATTTTTTAGTGAATTTCCTAATCATTTTTACAAGTAAAATCTTAATTCATAAATCGATTTAAATAGTAGAAGTTTCTTCAAGTAAAAGGGCGACAAAAAAATCTCTTATCAAAACATATTTCCTCTTATGCTGCTGGCATTCGACTGAACTTTAGCATTTGTCTGACGTGTAGCAGAATTCCGTTCGTCTGGCCAATCCAATTTTGCTTATATTTAGCGCTAACTCAGCCAATACTCGAAGCCCCTTTTAGCATTTCAATCAGTGCTTCTTTTCCGATGAGAAATGAAAGATTCACGAGCAAACAAAAAGGATTTCGATTCAAAAACAGAATAAAAAACATTGTAAGGTTACAGTATGCATTACGAACTGCAATATATAAAATACATCCAAACACTGAAAGGTTTCTTTTTTTTTTATTTACCTTTCTTTTCCTCCTGATCCTGTAAGCTAAATGTCATTCGAACGTCCATGTTTAATGTATGTGAAAAGCCGAGTTGTTTTTTTTTATAGAGACAGAAAGAAACGAAGGAAAATAACAACTAATCGTTCTGAGATCTAGACGAAGACGGATAAATCAACGTCGGTACATTCAGGCTACCAATAATTATTACTTTCTTCTTGCATCGTGATTTGCTTCTCTAAACTTCCTTACACCTCTAGTAACAAGAGCGAGAGCGTCGTCTGCGTTTAGCAGAGACGGGCCAGTTTTCAAAAGCTTCAATCAAAAGCCCTAATCAAAGGAAATCTCTTGGATCATCCATTCAATGTGTCTTATCTGCTTTCACTTTCCCTCGCCAAGTATGACTGGAATTTAAATATATTAGAATGAGAAATGATGTAAAAAAAAAAATAAAGCCCAAGATATCTAGGCTTAGCCTATTTTACTTTCATGTTTTTATCTCATTCCAATTTAAGAGAACAAACAAAACCTAAGAAGCATATTATTCGTATGTATAGAATTTTCGTTGGTTAAAATCAATAAATAAATAAATAAATAAATAAATATGACGCTTGAATTTGAAACGTTTGGAGGAAATAAAAATTACTAGTCTAATAAATACTGTTTTAAAATATTCCCATAAAAAAAAATAGGAACGGAAAATAAATATTTAACACCTTAATCTCTACAAAACAGGAAAAAGGAAAGAAAACATATTACTTTTCCAACCATAACTTAATAATCGTCTCCGGATTCCAGTATAAACTCTATACTATTAGAACTTTCCTGTAACGATTTAACTAAATAAAGCTATCGTTTTAACTAATCTCTTTCAGAGAAAAAAAGAAGTCAACAAAGGATTATAGATCCCCAAGCGAAGAATAACTTAAGCATAAAACATTGGATTCATTTTTATGAAACTGAAGGGACTACCTGTCTTACCTCTTCCAACTTTTCCCCATCAAATAAAAAAAGTACCCACAGGATTTGACCTTTCTATAGTACCATGGCCCATTTACAGTAGATATATTTAAGTGGGACACCTTCACCCTTTTATTGTACCAACATGAATTACCCAAGAAGGGGTGAAATGAGGACGTTGTATTTTTCTTTTTACGTAGTTTCACCAAATTCTAATTACACATGTAATGGCTGGTTGATACAAAAATGCTGAATTTAAAATAAGATGCTGTTAGGCTATTATATATTTTTTTATACAATTAGAACATTGTATTAAAAAGCATGCAATCTTTATAGATCTAATTAAGTTTGCAGTAACTTTACGGGCCTCCATCAAAAATACGTTACTTCTCTGTATCTTCAAATAAACAGATCAAATATTAAAATTTTAAAGGATTAAGAATAATTATAAAATGTGAAACTTTGAAGTTTCATTTGAGCTATTAAAATATTTGTAATCGTTGCATCCAATTTAAATTCAGAAAAGAATTTGAAGTTTTAAGCATACAAATAGTTAATAATGCAGAGTTTAAATTTGGTAAGTCATTAGTAAAAATTTCGATTTTAGATCATCTTTTCGTTTATAAAATTTAGAGAGTTATTTCTTGATCTTTACTCATTATTGACTGAGAAATTCGAGTGAATACTTTTATTTTCTTATTTATTTCTTTTTCTTTTGTGTGTGTGTGTGTGTGTGTTATGTTTCACAAAAATGCTTTTCAAACATAAGAAATTCGGACTAACGTCCTTAAAAGTGAAGAGGTTTTTGAGATTTTTTCATGTTTATTTAAAGAGTGATATCCGTATCTTTCTTATGATAAATCAGATAGTTAACGTAAGAAGAAAAGCTACTTCATTTTCCAATTCATAAAAGTAATTAAATAAGGGGGGAGGGGAAGTTTATGGTCACTATACTCATAATAATAACAATGATTTTGTAACATAAGTTTAACTTACTGTAATTACAGAAAGCAAATAAAGCAGTTGAATGTAATTTAAATAAACTAATTAATATTATTTTACATAACCCTCTCAAATAAGTTGTGTCTGTTTAAAAAATAATGAATTAAAAAAAAAAAAACTTATATATCTTAAAGCCTTTTTTTTAAATATTTTTTAAGTATTTAATATAAATGAAAAACTCAGATAAATGGATTCAAAAAATTATAATATTAATATTCATGTTTCAGATCTTTCATAGATCCATTTTCATAGAGTTTACACATGAAATAAAACAGAATTCTTTCAAACATTAAACAACTTATTAAAATATCGCATGACCATAAATAGATTCTTGCAAGATTATAAACAATCAATCTGTAATAAGTCTGTGAATTGTGGGATATGAGTTTTCAGTTGAAGTTTTTTTCCCTTTGCCAAATTTAGAGTATTTTTCTGAAACATTATTATTATTTTCTATTTTACTATCTTTAAACAGCTATTATAAATATTCTGGCAGTTACTGAAGAGTTCATGAAACTCTTCGTCTTGTTAAAAGCTTTTTTTCAGAGAATGTCATCAATTTTTAGCTCCGAGTTCTTTCTATCAACGTTATCAAGCTTTGATACAAGAGCAGACAAAAAGTGAAAACGACTTCAATTCTCCAGTGCTTTGCTATTGCTTCATTAGTTTTCTGATAAGCACATGTGGTGGCGCAACATTGTAGATAGTATCCCTGCACTCCGAAGAATAACTTTCTAACTTAATAATTAAGAAGAATTGAAGAAATATTTTTAGAGTTTTATTTAATTCATTCATCCAAATTAGAAAAAGTACAATAATTTTGCTCTCATTTTTCTAGATTTTTATAATTGCAGAAAAATCGTATGTTTAAAAAAGAAAGTTTGAACAATTTTTTTTTTTTTTTTTTAGAAAAAAAAAACTTTTTTTGGTTTAATTTTTCATATTTGCTTGGCTTGCTTTTTTTTTTTTCAATTGCCAATTCAATAATATAAAACTTTAAAACTTAAGAATTCTTTCTTAGTCAAGTCTAGTCACATTTAAAATTCTAAATAAAACACACTTAATTAGATAGAATAATAATCAATGAACTTTAGTAAGGATATGCAACAATACGTACGTAATTCTTACGAAAATGCCATATGGGAATTTTTATTTTTTGCAAACTTTTTATTCTATCTATGTGAAGTGTGTTTATTCAGAATTCTACATCCTTTGCAATTAATTTACCGAAAAAAAAAAAAAAAAAAAAAATGAAGATATTTTCTTATTAAAATTATATGAAGAAATTGACCAATCTTATTTCAAGCCATCCTTCTTTGAAACATCCAAATTAAGCATAATGAATGGTTTGATTCTTCTTTTTTTAAATTTTTTTTCTCCGTGCAGATTATAGATTAATTGGCAATAATACTGAATATATTAATCTAATAGTTAATGGAATAAATGTGTTAAAATTCTTTCAACGTTACTTTTTCTTATTTTGTTTTTCTGTTAACTACTTGGTTGTTCCCTTTCCGTTCAAAACCTATCATTAACATAGTCAATATAAAAAAAATAAAAATAAGGTTTCCAATCTGATCATAGATAATGAGGCAAAATTTAGGAAGTCTTCAGTCGAGAGGCACTAATCCCCTATTTTTATGCAAACGTCCATTGATCCGAACTTGCTTGTTTTCAAGTAACCTAGAAACCTGCCTGGTTTTACTGTATAATCAAAATTTTGCAGAGAGAGAGAGAAAGAAAAGAAAAAGAAAATGCAAAGTTCTAGCTCTATTTCCCTCGGATATTTGTCGGTTATCCTTATCGGATTGCCCTTCCTCCGACCTATTAAAGTCGTCCCAAGTCCCAGGCAATGAAAATACAAATAAACAGAAACACTTCTGCAGCAAAATTCATCTTTTTGAAAGAAAAAGTAAAAAAGAAAAAATTCGGCTATAAATTTCGCTCGCCTAAATAAATGCGGATTCTGAAAACAAGGTGCATTTCGCGCTCTAATAATAATAAAAAGAAATTAGAACGAAATGGAAAAAGCAAAGACGGGGGAAACTGAAGAAAAACGAAAATGAAGTTATTCGAGAAGCGTGCAGCGATGCTAACGCTAACGACTTCAAGTGGAGATGACGACGGTCACATAGACACGCGCCTTATCGATCAGTTGGGTCGGACGTGCGGGCACACGTCCAAATCCTCCATCATCGGTTTTTGCGGATCTTTTCTTTCAACTCGGCCAGTGAACAGGGCGTACGGAATATCAAAATAAAAAAAAAAAAAAAAAAAAAGTAAGACGGAAGAAGGAATTTTGGCAGGCGCGGAAGCCTTTTCTCTTGTGCTTGCAATGAACCCGACAGCCTTCGGAAACAGACAGGCACTGCGTGTGGGAGTGCAAGGCGCCTTGGACATGGAGACCATCGATCGGCAACCTCTTCTCCTTCAACAGCCGTCTCGGGATTGGCAAAAATTGCTTCGTTTGATGAGGCTTTTGAAAACAGTCTACGACACTCTACTCTCGGATCTTAAAGTGGAAAAGAAAAGCAACAGCGACGATGAGTAACAACGAGAACTATAGATGGATCCATCAGTGCTAGAAGAAGAACACTATTTCCCCAAAAAGCCTATAGATAAGAACTAAAACTCCTTCCCTAAGTCTATGAAGAGCCACTATTATATCAGCTTACGTTACAGAATTTTGAAATATTCTTTTTTTTTTAGGATTTTTTCTTTGACTTTTTTTTTTTTTTCAAATTGTATAAAGAAAAGGGTAGTGTTTGCTAAGTAACAACACAAATTTTCAATTTAATCTAAAGAAAACATAAAAAAAGATAACTACATATTTTTAATATATTAATGATTTTTGAACGTACATATTTTTTTATGATCAATTTTTCTCACATTAAAGATACTATTAATTTCAATAAATTATTTATTTAATTACAGATAACAGAAGAATTCATTTGAATAAAATTGTGAATCCTGTCTGATACTGCTTAAATAAGCGTTAAAAAACAAAATTAAGATGTTAAGTTCACTAATAATAATAATAATATTGAAGCATTTCATTAGTTATAATATCACAAAATAATTCATAATAATTTGACGAATAATCAAAATAATAATTTTTATTAGCAATTATAAGAAAAAGAAACTCTAGAATTTCGGTATTAATGTAAAATTATTTTTCATGAATTAGTTTTTATAAAAGGTATATCTATTAAGGAGCTACATCTATTAATAATTAATTTTTATCTTGTATTTAATTATTAAATGAAATAAACTTCAGGAAATAATTTTCTAGTATAAATTCAATGGTCGTGTAATATTTAGGAATGCTTTCAAAGTCATTCTACAATTAATAATAAAAATTTATTTAGCATCGTGCAATTAACTCGTGGCTCGAGTTTTGATCGGTTAGCCATTGTGTATAATTTTTTGTTTCCATTTCCATTTATTTTTTTATATCATTTCAAAATGATAAAAGAGTACTATCAGGGTCTACTGCAAGTAAGGTCGGATGTAAATGGGCAATTAAAAAAAAAATTAAAAAAATTAGAGCAAACATTTTAAAGGTGTCGTTTCTTTATTGTTTTGCTACTTCATTAACTGCATTCAAACATTCCAATATAATCGATAGGCTTACAGACGTTAATAATAGCTCTAATATTAACACTTATTTTATTCAATTTTTTTACTTAATAATCTTAATAGCTGTATATGATTCTTTACAATACAATAAGACAAACAATTACAGTAAATTTACAGTAAAACAAACATTACCAAAATGTTTAGTATTTCTATAAAAAAATAAATTGTGATCATTGAGCCACTGGCATTCTTAGGATTTTGTATTGGATTTTTTTTTTGCTTTTATGTTTTTAAGGCAAGTTTATTAGCTTCAATGTTTATTTTCACTAAATTACTCTTACATTTTTATAGCATTTACAATTTAAAAATATAAAGAGAGATAGCTTAAATTATTTTGTTTCCAGTATTTTGATTAACTGTCTTTCCTAACTACTTTTTAATTGAATTTTAAAGCTAGTTCCAAACAAATAATGTTTTAACGTCTTTGAAAGGAATACGATTGCATTACTAAGAGGTAGTTTCGGTCATAAAAATAGAAAAGCTGTCTTCGCTGACATACTTGACCCAACTACGACCGTTTTCACTCTACCCACTTCAGGTACAGGTTTGTTAGCATGCGAATCCCATTGCAATCTAAAGAGATTCTGATAACTTATGGACTATAAGAATATGGTTTAATGGCAATTCGTCTTGTCAAACATGGAGTACGACATGGCACGGGTTGTCTTGAAAAGACAGCATTAAAATCGCTTGTTTACACAGATTAGATATCACCGTTTCATTCCGATCAGCGCGATTAACATTACCGAGGAACTGTCTAAAAGAAAAAAAAAAAAAATATCCAGAATAAAAAGGAAGTTTTGAAGCCGTAAACCTCTCAGAAAATTCCTGTATAAAAATCAGATGACGTGGTTACAACTACTCTCTAAACAGGCTTTGAAATATTCCAACATTTATATAGAAGACATGCCCATTATAAAATTGAACAATTTTAATATTTTGCTTGGAAAGAAAAATAAAAAAAAATAAAAAGGAAAAAAAATAGTATCTACTCATTTTTGTTATTTAGGTTATGTTATTATTTTTCATTTATATAACAGAGTATAAATAATTATATAGCAGAGTATTATTGTAGCAATTCTAAAAGAGTAACGTGACGTAATTGTCTGTCATGAAACCTGTGCGGTTACAAATAATATTGTAGTCTTTTTTATTTTATTTTTTACAATTTTTTTTGAATATTTTAGTAAACAGATGAATTTAAAATGAGAGTATACAGAGTCTATAAAATTTATGTTACACATGAAATCGATAGCATTTCATTAACTAATGTAACAGTAGGATGTATCGCTATGATGCACATAAGTAATCAATTTGTTGCCTTTAAAAATACATTTTATCCATTAATATTCATTTTCACAGATTTAATCATTTGAAACTAAGCACAAGACTAGATCATGACTTCTTTACTTCATTTGTTCAACTCATGTTAATTCTTGGATTTCACTAAATTATTCCATATGAGTGGAAGCTTTAGTTAATTTGCAGAAAACAGATGGAATAAACTTAAAAAAAAAATCAAAATCATTGCTTTGAATGAATTAATTCAAATAATTTTAAAAAAAGGTTTCTTTAATACTTATCTAAGTAAAATCGATCTTACTAAATAAAATAATAATTATTATTTGAAGTAAATTAGAATGCATTTAGATATCAAAATCATAAACACCTAAAATAATGGAACGTTGAGCTAGGGCTAGAGACTTTTAGAAGACATCTAAAAGAAAATGCCAAATTTCAGTTTCTGTAGGCTACACCAAGCCATTGGTTTCAATTAGTTGATTAATAAAGATGAAAACTGGAACAAACTATCTGTTAATGCTAAAAGTAGTCTACTAGAGTGACAGTCTTATCTTGTTGGACTTTTAACTTTATTATTCATGACAACGCGAATGTGCTATTTTTTATATTCCTTCAACATGAGTGTCATCAGATTCCTCTATTCGTTTATATTCGCAAGCTCAAATCAACTTCAAAGGATTTAATTATATTTGATATGATGATTGTACCGAATTACAAAATCTCAATTATTTAGCAAAATTATAAGTTTATAGATTGCATTTTATTTTTGAGAAAATGAGCCGCTTTTGATAAAACTGTAATCAAGTTCGTAATGTAAACACTTTTTATAAATGGCTAGTATTTTCTTTTAAATGGCTTTTCAAGTAAAAGTAAAAATATATATTGATCACTTTTTGTTCTACATATTATCCCTAAAGATGTTTTTTTTTTCTTAATTTTGATTTTGAAAGTATTTAACAAAAAAGGTTCTAAAAATGAAAGCTGTAGAAAAAATTCCCCTTTATTTTTTTAATTGCCATAAGGTTATAGTTGCAAAAAATTATTTACAGCTGTATGTGGCTGTAAAAAATTTATTTACAGCTTTATGTTAAGGTTGTTGCACTACAACTTTTAACAGCCTTTTTTAATCAATATTATATCAGTATAAATATATCCTATTGCTTTCTCAATATAAATTTAGTAAAAATAAAACTTACATTAAAAGTATTTTTGACGCTTACCAATATACAGGATCTTTAGAAAGATAGGTAGCCTTTTTTTCTGAGACATGAATCTATTCTTCAAAATTAAGAAAAACATTTCTTCTATACTTTACAAATATGTTTTTGTTGTCTATATATTTCCTACTCATTTAGAAAAAGAAAAAAAAACAAAAAACAAATTTCCGAGGTCATCAGTTAATTTCTTAAATGTCAACTACATCTTTTAATAAAATAGAAGTTTTTGTGAACTTTTTATAAAGTTGTTTATGAGTTTCGCAACCTTTTCTTTTTTTAATAAAATTAATAATTGTAAGTTAAACTTGTGGAGTGACTTGAAAAATATGGTTTTAGCTACCGGCACTATTCATCTTTAGCGACTATGATGCAACTGCTGTATCTTACCATTTGGAATCACAGAAGTCTCTTTGGAATCACAGAAGTCTTTTTAAATTCGAATAAAGCTGTCAATGTTAACTGAGCTTTACAGCATTTAAAAGCAGATAATAATTAATGATAAAAAAAAAAGGAAATTATACAAGTACTTTGCAATGTAAGGATTATTTCTCTACTATCCTTACAACTCTTTAATACAAAGTTCCAAATTTGGAAAAGCAGATGGACTGTGGAAGCAAACAAGTGTGGAAAATTTAAAATACCCGGCTGAATGGAACCAACAGCCATCGTTTATTACTTTGAAATTGATTAGCACAGGTGGGAAATGTGGAAGGGAAAGAAAACATTGTCTGCATTGGTTGATTTGAAAAAGATTAAAGTTAATTTAACACTTTTATGGGTCCGTTAGATCCTGGACTGAAGATTGGTTCAATTCCCGCAGGTGGTCGGGGATTTTCCTGTAGTTGCTACTCCTCCGGACGTACCTTAGGTTCACCCAGTCCTCTGTCAAATGGGTGTTGGGGTTTCTTACTCGAGTGTTAAAGGCAAGAGGGAGTCGGAATACCATCTGACCTCAGCTAGTTCCGTTAATTGAGGATCGTTAGAGTCTAAACTTCCCAAGGTCTTGCATGACCCTTTACCTTTTATAGCACTTTTATAAAATGTCACGTTTAGTCAAGTAAATTTTAAGAAACAGAGCGAGGAAAGCCACTAACATTAGATAAAAAAAAATTACATAAAACAGTCAGATAAAGAGAATTAAGTCAGAATCACTAATGAAAAAGTTTTTAAGAGAGCAAAACAATCTGGAAAAGTAGAGAAGAGTCTAACGAACTTGCTTTTGCTTTGATAAAGCAGAAGTTCCTGAAAAAAAAGAAGAAGAATATCATTCTAAAGAAGTTAAGAAACTGGGAAATACCGTAAGTTAAAATTTCTTAAATGAAAAAAAGAGAAGAGAGTTGGAAAGAATAGGATTCATCTTATCAATCAGGAATGACATGATAGATAGATAGATAGATAGATAATGTTCAGAAGCAGATATTTTATACTTTAATTAGATTTATGAACAGTTATTTAATTTTATACCTGCTTGTTTTTCCGAGAAGTGAAACAGTTTGTACTATTATATTGAATTCAAGAATCATAATTCTTTTTCCATTATCCAAATCTTCATCCCTTATATCATTTCTTTTTTTTTTTTTACTGTTAGAGAAGTAAAAAGAAAATTCTCATGAATTAACGTTTCTGTTATGATAAATGACTGCTTTGAATTGTTCATTGATACTGATGCATTTGTAATGAATTTTGTATTTATTCTACAAAAGATATTAGCAGATCTTCATTCTGCTCTCGTTCAAAAGTTTTTCAAACTTTTTTATTTGCGGCCAGATCAAAGGGGAAAACATGTATTGAGGACCTAAGAAAAATTTCAATTTCTTAAAATATCAACGTATAATTGTATTTAAAACATCAGGTTTTACTGAAGCAATGAGTAGTTTTAGAATCAAATGATACTTGAATTAAATAATAATAATAATCTTGACCCATTTTCTTGCACCATCATTTAGGTTCCAGTAGATATTTAGAAAAACTCTTCATTACAGCGTAAAAAAGAAAAAAAAATGCCACCATTAGGTTAAGAAGAGAGCTATAACTTCAAGTAATTGAATTTCAGGTTTGTTTTATTTGTCTGTGCATGTGTGTTTTTTTTTTTCCTTGATTGGAACTTGTATAAGACACTTGTGTAACCAATGGTAACTATTGAGATACAACTAAAAGTTTGGCGTCATTTGGCATTGACGTCAGAAAAAAACAGCAGCTCTTAGAAATTGTCTCCCGGCACGTCCTTTTATTTAGAAACTAATTGAAAAGTTGTTGAGTTGAAAAGAACCCAAATCCTTAACGGTAAAAAGATAACCTCAAATTATCAAAAACAAAGAAAGTACTTACTTCTATGTTGTACATTTCAGTTTTAACAGATATCAATAATTTTCTTATAATCTACAACAGGAAGGATATATTTTAAGATTTTCTCAGTCATTTCTATGTTTCGTATATCTCTTTAAATTAATCTTTGGCGTACCGATAAGGAAGGAGGGGTTGGTAGGTGTTGTAACTCCCACCCACCCCCAATCCATCCAAAAATGGAAAAAAATCTAGGATATTGGACCTTTTTTTTTTGGTTGGAAAGTTCATCACTTTGTAACACCCGCATTTGGAAAAAGGACACGCCTTTTGGATACTCCTATGACATAGATGAATAGAGATACCTTCTATTTATTTCGCACAAAGTTACAAAGGATACTTTCGGTTAGTAGTTTATAAGGAGATGTACCTTATAAATAAAGTTAATTTATAACTTCTGTTATTAGGACCCTAGTATTAGTTCAGAATTTCACTATCATTTATAAAACTTTCATTCCAAGGAAATCTTGAATAAAACAGAGCTTTTTTTTTTCTTTAAGAACTTTTTATATTATTATTACACTTAATAATGAGTAAATTTAAAACAGCACTTAGATTCTCTGAAGATGTTTCCGAAGATTTAGATTTCCATTCATCCTTTCAGATTTACAGATCCAATAGATTTCCAGTCATCACTATACAATGAAACCAGTCCCAACTGTTCATTAAACCAACCTGAATTGGATTATTAAGGATTGTGGTTTTCGTAATCCCATATCCAGTTATCTTTTGATAGACCTTAGATAGGATGAAAAACAGTGGAAACCTCAATTGAAGATAAATTTTTCAAGCTTCCAAGATAACAAATCTTCGGATGTCTTATACAGCAAACGAATACAGGTCCAAGTTCTTGAGATCTATGTAACTACTATCCTCTTCTTCGTTGTTATAAATTATTAAAAAAAAACTGTCTTAGCACTACAGCAATATACAGTAAATAGGATATTAATAACTTTTACATCTTCTATAAGTGGATAAGTAAACAGGGTTTTTAAAAGAAGAGTTTCTAGCTATTGATATTCTCTGGAAAGCCATCAGAATTTCTTCACAAGAAATTTTAAGTCGATTTCTGTGTATCTACAAAGTCTGTTGTTTGAAACTTTTTAATGGAAACTTACATGTCAATCTGTGTGATTTATTGAATTCTAGTTTAAAACTTATACGTCGAAGATATGTAAATGTCTTAACTTGCTAAATAGCGTTCTATATATTTACTTAAATTAGCTGAAAAGAAACAAGTAATAAAAATTTTAAATTGTAAGCAAAATTCATTCAACTTGTAAAATGCTTAGAAGACGAATTGTTATAAAATGAGCTTTTCTGAAATGTTGCAAAGGTCTTCAGAAAGTGCGCGACAGTAGATGGTAGAATACTTTATACGCTACCTTATGGTTTAGAATGGATTTTAAGCTGCCAATCTAAGCTGTTGCTTCCCGAATTTAATATTTTAAATCTATAAAAGCAAAAACTTAAGATTAAAAAGAAATAATTATTTCTTCTTAGACAATAGTAATGTTCTCAGAAGGTCTACTCTAAATGAATTCATATTAAATTTAGGTATATTGTGAAAATTATTTCAAGAACCTTAGTTAGATTGATATCTGTTGAGATGTACTAGATTTTTCATACAACCAAAAAAATAGATGTTTTTTTTTTAAATAATTTAAATTATTTCGCAGCACGTTAGACTCTTTTAACTTAATAGATTTAGCTACTTAATAAATTTATCTTGTTTAATGACACTTATTGTTTACTAAGAATCTGGCAGTGATTTCTTACACATTTTTTATTATTGTACGATTGTACCATTTTAATAAATGTTATAAATTTTACTTAATATATATTCTACTATAGGGCCAATCCATACCAAACGGTCCAGCACTCGATGCTCGACCATTTTTTAAAAAAATGATTTTTTTTACTGTTGTTACCCCTATGCAAGAATACTTCAAAACAGGCATTATTTTTTTTTTATTTGTCTTCGTTAAAAAATGGCGTCCACTTTTGTTTATGGTTTCCGGCATTTTTGGCCTTTGCAGACAGTTGAGGGAAATTTGATTACTTAGCTAAGAAAAACGATAGAAAGCTGTGGTAAAAAACATTATTTTCAGCACATTTCAAGCTACATTTTATGTCCTATCCTTTTTTTACATATCTCTAATGCAAATGGCTGAAATTTAGAATCAAAACTATATTCATTTTTGAACAAAATCAAAGTTATGGGTTTTTTTTTTAGCAGGAAGGAATAAAGTAGAAAAACTATAATTTTTTTAGAGGAAAGATATACATCTTAAGGTTTAGCAGAAAATATTTCAGTTCTGTTATTGGCTTCCTCTTTTACTTATAGCTCTTTGAAAATGCTCGTTTTTGGTTTTTTTCAAAATTTGAACCCCAATATCTCTGGTAGGGGATTTAATAAAAATTTGATATTTACAGTATAAAGAGAACTTTATGAGAGATACCTGCGAAAAAAAGTTTGAGTTTGATATTCCATTGAGAACAAAATTACAATAGGGGGAAATTTGATAAAAAATAGACAAATTAACGCTAGGCTATTACAACACTAGATGTACAATTCAATGTTTAATAAGCCATCATACATTTGTACAGTTATAGTTACATTATCTGTATTTTAAAAAGTCCATTAACTTATCACCAATTAATTGATTTAATATTTGTGTTGATTAAGCAGTTGAGTTATTTCTTCCGACAACATCTCGGAAATAACATGTGAGCTGCGTATTACTGTTGTCAGTTCCAAAGCTGAGATTTTCCGAACAACATTTTCAACAGGCACTCTAGCACAGCTGACTTTTTGAAGGAGGTTCTGGGCCTGCTGGATGATAGAACAATACCTAAACATTTTTTTTTTTAAACTGATGTCCTCGATTTCTGCGATCCACCATTGTCCATCATAGATACATGCAACAGTATCACTTAGTTGCAAACTCAGATGTTCAATCTTGTTGATACATGATCTTCAAATTGCTCTGATTTTGATGTCAAATAAGATCTAATAATATTTTAACATGTAATAATATATTTTAACACACCGAACTTTAACATTTAATAATAACATGTAGTGTTGTAATACCCTACCGTTAATTTATCTATTTTTCACCAAAATCCTCTTGCTGTAATTTTGTTCTCCATGGAATATCAAACTCAAATTTTTTTTCACGGGTACCTCTCATAAAGTTCATATCAAATTTTTATTAAGTCCCCCATCAGAGATATTGGGGCTCAAATTTTGGAAAAAACGAAAAACGAGCATTTTCAAAGAGCTATAACTAAAAGAGGAAGTCAGTAACAGGGCTGACATATTTTCTGCTAAACCTTTAGATGTATATCTTTCCTCTAAAAAATTATAGTTTTTCTACCTTATTCCTTCCTGCTAAAAAAAAACCCGTAACTTTGATTTTTATTCAAAAACGAATATAGTTTTGGTTCTAGATTTCAGCCATTTGCATTAGAGATATGTAAAAAAAGTATAGGATTTAAAATGTAGATTAAAATGTGCTGAAAATAATGTTTTTTACCACAGCTTTCTATCGTTTTTCTTAGCTGAGTTATCAAATTTACCGCAACTGTCTGCAAAGGCCAAAAATGCGGAAACCATAAAACAAAAATGGACGCCATTTTTAAACGAAGTCAAATAAAAAAACTAAAAAAATGCCTGTAAAAAGTACTCATGCATAGGGATAAGAACAGTAAAAAATCTTTTTTTTTAAAAATGATCAAGCAACCAATTTAATGTTTTCTGGACCGTTTGATATGGATTGACTCTACAATGAAATGTGATTTTCTCAGTTCTGAAGTGTGAATAAGTCAGTCAATTTAGTAAGAGTGAAATGCGAATCAAATGCTGTAACTTACTTTGTCCCAATTAACGAAAGATTTAGGCCTATCTTAAAATAAGAAATGCTGTAAAACTTAATAACAAATAACGCTTCATATGCTGTAGTTCATCAGATATAGAAATTAATCAATATCAGAATCAGACTTAATGAATTCTTTAGTAAGTCATTTCTAGATATAATGCTAATGTTAGAAAAATTTAAAGCGACTCTCATCAAGTCCAGAGTAAGGGATGGGCTATTCTGGCGGCTGCCCAGGGCGCTAGGCTTAATGAGGTGCCAAATTCGATACGTGTCAAAAAATTAATACTAAACTACTATCAAAACAAACTAAAATATCAAGTAGTTAAGATAAATTTATATAAATGTTCCCAAACCAAACGCCATGACTATTGTTCTGGTACAACAGACGCCGCCGACCGGCTTTGATTCCTATGTCATATTTTTGCCTCCTCTTTGCCATTATTGTTAATTATTTTAATAAATTTAGCAAGTTCAGATCCGTTATACCGTTCTGTAAATATATTCGATCATCTGCCTTTTTTAATGAAAATTTGTTTATTTATAAAAGTTTGATAAAATATACATCGGAAGCGCAGTGGTGCCTCAAATGTTAAAATAAACAATGAAAAACTCACCAATGAACCATTAGTGAGAAAATTCATGTGCCAGCATTGCGCAGGCCCCAATGAATTTTTTTAATGCAATAAAATTCAAACTGCGCGAATCCTGTCTTGGGAATTTGTCAATCTACTAAGTCAAAAGTTTATTACAATGGTTGAGCAACACAAAATCGTAATTTGGTTCATACTTGTATGAAAATAAAATAGCTTCCTTAATATTTTCGTTACTCTTTATTTTTAAAACTAAAAACTCTAGAGTAAGTGATTTTTTTTAATCATTTTATCTATTTGTATGTAAATGAAAGTGAGATAGATCCTTCAGTTCTACATCTAAAATAATTTTAAATAATTCTTTAGAGTTTTTTTTTTTAAAATAGCTCTTAAAATTTAGAATTTTTTAAAGAGCTATTTAAAAAAAAAACTATTTAAAGAATTATTTAAAATAATTTTGAGATGTAAATAGTCTTTGATGTAGAAGATTGTGGTTGTGAGAAGTTATGCTTTTGATCTATTTGGGAAAAGTGAAAAGACAGACGAAAGCAGGATATAATCAGTGGAAATGAAAGCTTTAAGAATGACAATAGTAAAGAGACAAAGGGATAAAATCAAAAAATGACGACGTCAGAAAAGAGAACATTAGAGATAAGCTGATGAGCTTTCGTTCGAAATAGTTTAGACTTCAAAAGAATGAATCAAGAAAGGCTCCGAAAAGGATACGGAGAGGAAATTGGAGGATAAAGATCCAGAGGAAGACCGTGTAGAATATAGAGATTAGATTGAAAAGTTCCGAAGAGATAGATGGAAGCTAGAGAGGCGTTCACGAAGAAAACTGTGAAAGACAAAAGATAGTGGAGCATTTTGACTTTGATTGATCCGGCAATATTCTGAATGTGAAGGATTATTTAAAACAAATTAATCTAGCCTATTTAAATAAAAGTTGATAATCTTTTTAAATATTTATAGAGTTTAATAAATTTTACAGTAAAATTTATTTTAGTAAGAAGTTTGAAGGTTACAGTAAATATTTAAAATTTGTTGTTATAAATGAAAATGTTTTTGTTTATTATTTTGGCTTTTCCTCATGTTGTTTTCTTTTTTTTATTTATAAAGATTCCAATGCAATAAGGAATTTCTTGAGTTAGTTTAATATTTCCCATAAAAAAAGCCAAAAGAAAATTAAACAGAAAAAGAATTCTTAGATTCTTCATAGTCTTTAAGATGTAAATAGTTAAAACTGTATAAAAAGGGGATGTTTCTACATCCTTTTGTAAAAGGATCTTTGTAAAACGTTTCTATGCACATTAACTTATCATTAGTTAAAAATGTCATTCAAAATGTTTAAAAAAAAGTATCTAAGTGAATTCACAAAAATAATAATTTCAGTATTAATTTTTATTTTTTATTTTTTTTTTATTTTTTGCTTTTTGACTATTTACTTGTACTGTTTCTAAAATATTGAGCTAGCAACATCAATGTAGTGTGGAGGGGATGGGAAGATGCAAACTAATTCCGAGAAGTGTTGAACGCTCACCGCAGGAAAATGGGGCATGTCTACTAAGGTACAAATTTAATGGACATTGGGAGGAGGTATGGGTAACCACGAAGTTCAATGTTCTGATGAATATTGCAGTTCTTTTCAATTAATTCGAAAGTAAATTCCCGTGTTTTTGAATTAGAAAGTTTTATATATATTTATATATATAAGTCTTTTGTTTTTTTTATTTAAGGAATATTATAGATTGAAAAATTACTAAAAACTAGATAAGCTAAAACCTTTTTGATTTGAATGTCATAATTGAAATTAGAAAATTGAGGATAATTTATTGAAATATATAATAAGTTATATTTAGCTTCCAGAAGCTTCGAAAAAATTTTAGTGTAGGCCTACTGTATTAATTTTGATCAGTTGAAAATCAACTATCCGTGTATCAATCTTAATGAAAGCAGTTTCATATTAATAAAATTCATGATTATAATTTTCATGTCCTAAATTTTCTAATTTATAGTTATCATATCCGAGGAAAAAAAAATAATTTGGTTTTCTTGTTTATATTACTTGGGTTTAGGATGTAGGAGAGGACGCTCCCAAAAAATGTAATAGGTTTGGTTGAAAATTTGTAACACCTCTTAATATGCATGATTGAGCAAAAGAATAAAGCCTACAATAAATGGCTTTAGAATGCAATTTTAGATAGAAATTAGCATGTGGATCTGTCTCACATCAAGATAACTCAAAACGATTTGTCCTAAGAAGCACGGAATATTAATGTAGGTTGAAATTATACAGTTAACACTAAATTCAATTCGATAAAAATTGAAGATAAGGAGAATTGCTAACAAAAATGTACAGGTTTTATGAACCTTTTTTTGTTTTGTTTTTTATCTGCCAACTACAATTTTGTTTAATTTCTTTCTTTCTTTTTTTTTGTTGATATTTTTCTTATCTTTTGAACAAAGTCAAAGTCGATTTATGGAATGAAAAAAGTCCTGTAAATTTAACGCATTTATAAAAAAAGTAACGGTAAAAGTTCATTAGGAAGGTTATTGAGGCTGAACGGTATCTGTTGAATGGAAAATTAAAGTTCAAAAATGAATCTATTGGGTCGTCCGGAAAGTTCGTGTCAATTTTCTGTACGTGGCATAAGGACACCACTGATATATCAGAATGATTGAAAACAAATGACCTGCGCACATATTCTAAAAGACAATACTTCAGGCATATTTGGAAAAAAGTTTCGTTACTATACGTTAATTTTTGTCATTTGTATACGCCTTTGAATATGGAAGCAAATAAAGTGCATTATAAGCATTTAATACTTTTCTTTTACCGGAAAGGCAAAAATGCCACACAAGCGGCTAACAAGATACGCGCTGTTTATGGCGAAGGTGCTGTAGCTGAAAGAACTGTGCGGAAGTGATTTGCTAGGTTGAAAGCTGGTGATTTCTTGAAGATCAAGAACGGCCGGGTAGGCCCTCCACCACAGATGAAGATCAGATTAAAACACTTATCGAGAATAACCCATGCTATACGACACGTGAATTAGTAGAAATGTTAAAAACATCCACCATCCACGAGCATTTTCTGAAGCTTGGCTACACAAACCGTTTTGATGTATTCGAACGGATTTAACGGATAAACATCTGATGGATCGCATTTCCATTTGCGACTCGCTCTACAAACGCAACGAGGAGATACCATTTTTGAAGCAAAAAGTGACGGGGGATGAAAAATGGATAATTTATAATAATGTTAAGCGAAAAAGATATTGGGGAAAAGCGGAAGGAACCACCTTTAGCCACCCCAAAAGCCGGTCTACATCTAAGAAGGTACATCTTCGTGCCTGATGGGATTGGAAAGGAATCCTGCATTATGAGCTTTTACCAAACAACGAGGCAATAAATTCAGAAAAGTATTGCTCGCAATTAGACGTATTAAAGACAGCAATTGAATAAAAACGTTCAAAATTAGCGAATCGGAAGGGCGTCGTATTTCTTCAGGACAATGCGCGGCCTCATGTGTCTTTGACAACTCGACAATGTTATTGGAGCTCGGTTGGGATGTTCTACCCCATCCACCATATTCACCAGACCTCGCATCCTCAGATTTCCACCTATTTGATCATTACAAAAATTCCCTTAACGGAAAAAACTTCAACTCTTTGATCGAGATTAAAAAATCATATAGAAAAGTTTTTCGCCGAAAACCTGAGAGGTTCTGGAAGGACGGAATTTTCACGTTGCCTGAACGATGAAGAAAGGTTGTGGAACAGAATGGCACCTATATAATTTAATAAATATATTCCAAAATTTAAATGTGTTCCGTTTCAAGTTTCCTTCAAACTCGGCACGAACTTTCCGGACGACCCAAATACGTTACATTTCAAAAAATTAAAATGTTTAACTTTATTAAATCATTAAATCGTCTGTTCTTTATACAATGTTATAAAATTAAATTACTATGAAATATCATAAAATTAAATAATGAAACAAAATTCATAAATTTTTAATATCATTTAGACATTTCTTTCGAAATTAAATAATAAAAAAAAATAGAGAGGCAGAAGTTAAGGATGTTTAGACAACCTTACTTTTCTACAAAAGAAATTTTTTTCTATTTTTTTTTTTTAATTTTTCGTCGTTTTTTTTTTCTTTACTTTCTGAGAAAAAAAAATAAAGCAAAAAAATGATGAAACATAATTAAATATAAGAATGTTTTCAAAGTAGGAATGAAACTATTGTCCAACTATATTTTAACGACTCATTGAAGAGTTAAATGCATCTTAATATTAATATTTGCACTTGTGATTCAATTCCATAACACTTTAGATTTAAGAGTTGTTTAATTTGTAATGATTTTTTTTTCTTTGGCGTAACAGGAAAAAAAATTACTATACGAATAGAAACACGTCTCGAATAGAAAAACCCAATTTGGTTGATTTTGCACGCGTCCTTTGTAGATTATTGAAGCCAACTATTCTGTGCAATCAAAGCCGTTTTATCTAAACGACCTCTAAGCAATCTTGAACTCTATACAACTAAACGCAGTGAAAAAGAAGTTTGGATTGGAGCATTTCACCTGATGGATATATGATTCCTTGAAGCTCTCAAGCCATTCCCGTTGCTCTTTTCCTACCACTTTCTCAACCTCTTTCGAAACATTGAACACGACTTTATCCAATTCTGTGTACTAGATTTTTTTTTTTTTTTTTTTTTGCGCGAGTTCTCTTTAGTCTTGATTTTAAATTTCTTTCCTTCCTACCCCTTTCTCTTACTTCTAGATAAAAAATGCAATCCATTCACAAAACAGTAAAGCAGTTACAATTCCTATCAAGAAATGATTGGTTCCATTTTTTCAATGTCTTTTTAAACAATTTAATGTAAGTAATTGCTTTACATTTTAAAGGCAATTTAAAATGGAGGTTTTTTTTTTTTAATTTGTTTTTTTGTTTTTTTATGGCATAAAATGATTAAACGGACTCTTTTAAGATGTGTTAAATTGTAAGTGTTTGAGATATGTTTTACATATTTTAAGATTTTTTTTTTTAATAAAAGGAACACGAATTTATTAAAAGCATTTCAGAACATGTAAAATAATTTTAAGTGACCATCAGCAATAAAAAAAAAAATCTTAAATAATATTATGTTTAAAATAATAAAAAAAGTATTTAATATCGAAAAATTAAACATTTCTTTGAATTTTTCTAAATAACTTCAATCTTTTTTTTTTCGTTCGTCTTTTATTTCTGCAAGTTTCTCAGTATTTCTGAAACTTTTAAATCTTGCAAATTTTGATATGGATTTTTAGTAAAATATAGTATAATTATAAAATATTTTACAATTTTATAATTTTTATTATACTTTCAAAATTATATAATATAAAATTTCCTAAAATTTTTAAAGCATCCTGAGATCAGTTTTCACTATGTATTTTAAACCTAAACACTTTCATTTATTAGAGAAGGTATTCAGGAGAAAAAAAGTAAAATATAATTGCAAGACTTAAACAAAATTACAAATACGAATTACTTTTTTATGCATTTAAAAATATGTTAATTCTTATATCTAGTACTTGGCTTTGATACAACTTCTCTTAGTTTTTTTAAAGGAATATTTTTAAAGGAATTATCTAAACCTCAATTTAAATTTAAACGGAAAAAATGCACTAAAAAAATAGTTTCTTATCAAGCTCCTTATCTCTTAATTAGGTCAATGAGATTTGACCAAACCTAATTCACTGGCACTGCCTAATGACTGTTAAAGTAAATTCTTTCTGAGATGTTTCTTATGCGGGGAATCAAAACTCGTCTGACGAAGCAATCTAATAAGATGAGTGCCTTTGTCAGATCAATAGCAGTGGACCAGTGATGCTAAGGCGACCTGAAGAAGCTTCCAGACGACCGTAAACAGTTTTCAAACCGAGAGAAGACTCGCATCCTGAAATTAGATGAGCGCAAAGAGTCCTCTCAGTCAGACAAGGAATAACTTCATTCGAATGACCTTTTCTCTGATTTCACTTCTTCAACTCTTTGTTTTAAAACGTGTTGCCAATAATTTTTTGTTAATATAATTGATTTCAAATATTTCAGCCGTGCTACAATAAATAACATTCCCCGAAGAGATGATTAATTAGAATCATTAATATTCAGTAAAAAAAAATATACAAGACTTGAACGAAATATTGAATATTAATTATATAAAATTAAACATATTTTATAAATATAGTTTTTATATATTTAGAAATATATTAATTCTTACATCTAAAGATGACTGGCTTTGACTGTTCTTCTTTTATTTTTATTTTTCAATTTAGCAATAAATAAACTGAGACAAACTGCTTCCTGTGATAGTATTAATGCCTGTAACAAATAGTAATAAAATTATGAATGAAAAGAGATAAATAGATCAATTGGAAATTTATCTCCCATTCAAACATTATATTAATTGAAATTTACATTAATTATACAAGAAACTTCATTATAGAACATTATAATAAATGGCTCTGTAATCCTTAAAACATCATTTTATGTCTTTTTGAATTTTCAAACTACATTTAACAGATAACGTAATAATAATAATAATAATAATAATAATAATAATAATAATAATAATA
>JAFIDM010012231.1:165246614-165265256 GCA_023159025.1 Thereuonema tuberculata
AATAATAATAATAATAATAATAATAATAATAATAATAATAATAATAAAAGAGGATAATGGAATTATAATAAATCTTTTTCACGTTATTTTACTTTAATAATTAAAAACATTAGGTAAACTGTTTTTACTCATATCGATGGAACTTAGAAGATAACGGATAGAATCAATGCATTTTTTTAAAAATTAAATGTCCTTTCTCTGACAGTTTTTTCCTCACTTTTTCCTAAATCTAAAATATTTCTGAGATTTATGAAAAAGTGAGAGAAAACTGTTTGAGAATGAATAGTTATGTATTTATTCTGTTCCTTCCTTTTCCCTTAACCCTCTCTCTTCCTCCCCTCCCCATCTCAAAAAAAAAAAAAAATTGTCCCATCTAAAAATGAAAAATGAAATTTATGGTTCTTCATAATGTCTTCTGAGAGTCTGTTTAACATTTCAAATGGCTGAGGGAGTTTTTTTCATGACAGTGGAGTTTTACAGAGAAGTTATCACATGGGATTCGTTTCTTAATTAGATGCTAATTACTTATTAATCATGAACAATTAACGTTGCAGTAGTCAAAACATGTCAGTCTAGTGAAATATTATTATGCAAATTTGTAAACAGTTCAGCGATTGTAGCTAAAAACATAAAAACGTAAATTGAAGAGAGTGTACAGAAAGTTTTAAGATAAAATTATCAACAAAATTGACTGATAGCTGTTAAATTTATTTTTCCAAATTTTATTTTTATTTCGATGAAATATGTGAAATGTTCTTTGACAGCCTATTGATAATAATTAAGTTGTAAAAGTAGGATAACTTCAGTGACATTCGACCAATCTTTGAGTTTGACAATTGGTATGAGACAATTATCATTGTATTAATAGATCGGTAGTAGCAGATAGGTCAGTGTAAGACGATCAATAGTTTCATAAGATGTCATTTTAAAATGTAATTTCCATGGCTAAACAATTAATTACATATATTAAAACAGTAATTATAATATATATATGTAAAGGCACAGAATTGTTCTGTTTAATTTTATGAATATTTCACTTTTACCGTATGATACCTTGTCATTTGTAATATCATCTAATGTCATACGCTTACATAAGATCATCCTCACAAATCTTCATAGATTGTATTGTGTCATTCTACTACTTTCTACTACTATATTCTACTACTTAGCAAACGAATAGAAGTAAACTGCAGTTCTCTGATTTCATATCATAAATGGAACTTAACTACTGGTTAGCATGTGTTAATAATACATATTTGAAACTATTTTTTTTTCTTATGGTTAGATTATTATGTCTTATTTCTCTTCTTACCTAATAACTATTTTTTTTTCTCATCCACTGTTCTTATAAGCTTTCTACAAGAAGTTTTAAGATGCCGAAGTTAACTTAAAAACTTTACCAAAACTTTATTCATATTTAAGAATTAAATTCTAAAATAATATTTTTTTTTCATATCACTGTGAACTCATTTACTCAGTTTTGATATTGGAGTAAGCTATTGTTTAAATTTGAAACTAGAATTTTATGTTGCCAATTCTTTTTTGAATCAAATCATTGTTAAAAGATTTAATATAAGTTTATCCTTTCATTTCATTGAAGATGAAATAAACGCAGTAAAAAAAATTCTTAATTAAATAGAAATATAATTAAAAGTGTGTTTTTTTTTTTAAAAAAAAAAGCTCTCTTGTGAAACTCATAAAATTTCTTGGAAGATTTTTGCTATTTATTTGTTTATTTATTTATTTACTTCTTTATTTATCTCTTATTTACTTATTTATTTAGTTTAAATCGCAGCTATAGACTTCTTAAATAATTCGATTTAAAATTTTGGGAACTTGAAAAAGTTAAACAAAAATAAAAACTAATCAAACCACGTTAACTGTTATTAAAATAAATAAATAAATTGAACCTTTTAACTACGACAGATCAATTGATATTGCAAAGTAATATTTTATTTTTCCCTTAGTTTAATGCCAACCAAAGAATCTAAACAGTCCAACACTGAAAGTGGAGAAGTTGATATCAATTTTCAAGCACAACATTACAAATCATATTACAAAGGTTACTGAAGGGAAGAAAAGAACAACAAATGATCAGAGCGGTAAAATTGCATTATGTTATTTAAATTACATTCAAAATAAAATTATTAAATTCTTTTTCTTTTTTCAAACTGAACTGCGATACATTAAAAAGTAACCATTTTTAGCATTCTTATAAATGGTTATTTTAATTAAGTAACCATTCTTATAATGGCTTAATTTCTTCCTATAGTTTTTCTTCTATAGAAAAAGAGAATAACTTTTACATTATAACAAAAATGCAAAAAAAAAAAAAAAAAAAAATAATGACAAAACTGCATATGGCCCTAAAAGTGCAAATTCTGAATTAACTAGCAAAGGATTATCAATATGTTTGTAGGGTGCTTTATCAAACTCATCAACTGACTTAAGAGACTTTCCTAGAATTCCTATTTTTTTCCCCAAAAAGAATTGAAATTAATACCAAAGAATTCTTTACTTTTCTAAATTTACTGCTTTTTTGAAATTGAAACTTACAACATGCTGTGATTTACTGACGAGAACTCCTGGGATGGTCAGTAAAGAGCCCTGCGTCTTTATCCATCACTTTCTAATTGATTAAACGAGATCTTAGTCTCGTCTTAAGATCCCCATTTCACCCTTTCCTTTCTGAATAAATAACAAGGAATCTTTGCTAATCTTTACCTGATTAGCAGGTATCTCGATTACAGGTGAGATTTAGCATCAAAAAGATTTAGTTAATTTAATCCAAAAAAATTAAACATTCTTTGCTCTATTAGTTCAGTTTAACTTTTTTAATATTAACAAAAATAAATAAATAAATAAATAAATAAATAAATAAATAAATAAATAAATAAATAAATAAATAAAAATAAAATAGAATAAAGGATTAAAATAGTTCGAAAGAAAAAAAAAGATGAAGGACTGTAATGTATTTGGAGCATCCTACGTAAACAATAAATATGGAGATATTACGAATAAGATTAATGTTAAGACGAAGATAAAGAAGCCGCCTCTAATTCGTTTCGACGAACCTTGATCTTAAGCCATTAATTTTGTTGTTAGTTTTGGGGAATTTTCTTTTTTTCGAATTACTTTTCTTTTCTTTTTTTTTTTGAGGTGAGGATCTGAGGGATTTAATTCTTTTTAATTGATCTTTAAATCATATTTGGCGAGAAGTAGGTTAAGTTTTCAATGTCACAAAGCAACTTGGACAATAAATTAAAACTTTGAATAAAAATAAACACCTTATAAACTTAAAATGAGGAAATGTATAAATAATTGGAAATTTACCATGTCTTCGATTGCAATGAATCAGCTCAATAAAACCAAAAAATAATAAAAAAAGAAGAGAATGAAGTTCCACATTACTTCCAATACATATTTTTTTTCTAATGAACTACAATATTTTGAAAAAAAAAATAAAGTATCCATTTTTTGTTCCTAATGTTTTTTGTTTTTTATTATTATTATTATTTTTGACTTTTTATTGACTTTGAAACAAAAAAATCAATTAACCAATGGCCATTTTTAAGTTTATTTTCTTCTACAAATGAGGTTGACCAAATCAATCAGTATATGCGTATGTGTATACTCTAGTAACTTTTGAACCGCTGGATGGTCTTCTTGAAACTTGTCATGAATATTTAATCGATCTAGTTTTAAAAAGACATTTAGCTTTAAACATTTTTTTGTTAGACCCTTGTCAAAAAATCAGCTCATGCAGATGACAAATTCCTAAAGAAAAATATTAGAACAAACAATGATTTTTTAACAACGGATTTATTCTATTAGTTATACACTAATTTGACTTTGAGATGAATAAAGTTAAAGTAAATAATGCGGAGTTAACTAATTTTGTTTAGAAATTGGGAAAATTCTATTATTGAACAGATTTAACTTAATTTCCCCTGGAAATAAGCAGAGACTTTTCGTTTTTGACTTTTAAGGAAAGGAGGCTTCAATTGTTTCAAATTTTGTGTTATTTGAGCTTCAAATTTCACTAAAATCTTTTAATATTTCTGTTATATTTTAAAGTTGAAATTACAGAACTTTAAATTTAATTTAAATTAAAAACTTTCTGAAGAAATGGCTTATTGCTGAAACAAATCAATCAATGATTATTATTATTATTATTAGGTTTTCATTTTTCTGAAAACTGATAGATGAAAAATTTTTAAATTAAATTTCTTAATAAGAACAATTGACTGAAAATTAGTTTCAGATGAAAAACATTCTTAAATCAATAGAACGTTTATAAATTAAAATATTTTTCTTATTTAAAACAAATTTATGGTTACTTTGTTGGTTAAAATCTTATTATAGGAAATTAATTTGTGCCAAAAATAGCACAATATTGCTTGCTTTATACATATGTAAAGAAATAATAATTAACAAACATTTTGTGTCGTAGTCTTTAGTTAGGAATCCATTTCACAGTTATAATCTATTTCTATTACTAGCTCTAACAATTTAATAAATGAAAGCGTTAATCACAATAATGATAACACAATATGTCTTCAATTACTTATATATAAATACAAGATTTATATATATAATATATTATGTTATTATTAATATATGAATTATTATTAATATATGTCAATATATGAATTTTGTTTATTATTATATAATAAACAAAGCTACTTTTAAGACAACATTGTTAGAGACTTAGCAATAAAGTTAAATTAAACAAATCAGCTAAAAGTCTTCTGATATTCCAGTTTAATTTTTAGTTGCTATCGATTGTTATTTCTTACTTCAAATACACTATCTCGCAATGTTATTATAATATAATAAAATGAAAATACTTCTCGAGCATTTCAGTTTCTATTAATTTTTTTGCCTCGTGTTAGAGTGCCCCATGTAATTGCCTTGGCAAAGTTACAGCAAACCCAATTTCTTCTTGAGGCTTCTCTCGATGAAGTACAAATGAATCCAGGTCCCTATCTACGAATTCCTTATATTTATCGCAACGCACTTTATTCTAGACATCATAAAAAATTTCTTTTCCTTAGATGTGAAACTACACTCTTCAGATTACTATCCACAACTAACTTAAAACAAAAACTAAAAAAAAAAAAATCCCAAGTAGAGTTCAAAGTGAGGCTTCACATATAGTTGGACTGTTAAATATTTACAAATTTTTTTTTTAGTTATGAATTGGCGATTTTTCTTTTTCAATGTCATTCCTTCACTTTTCTCGAAAATTCTATTAAAAAACTTCTAACATTTCAGATTTCTTGCTTTATCGATAAAACAAAGAAACTCTTCTTTTTTTTTAGAATTTGATCATAAACTTTATAAGTCAGTTTGTAAACTTCTCATTTTTTCTCATTAAATGAAATGCCGTCGTTATTTAACTTCTATATCCTCACAGTTTTCAACAATACAGTTCAGCAAATAATTAGATTCCAAACTTGTATTCTCCAAAGGTGAACAATCTTAGTTAATTGGTGTAATTTAAATAATTTACAATTAAAAAATATATAAAAAACTTGTTTACCTTATTTATGAGAAACATAATTTTAAAAGCAATTATTAGTTAATTATTTTAAGCAGCTAGATGATTTTTAACTGCATAGGTTAATTAGCAATTAAAAAAACTAAATTTAAATCACTGAAATGTCAAACTTTCTTAGACTTTTATTCGAATTTTTTTGTATTAGAAATTTTCCTCTGTAATTTTCTTGTTTTAAGAGAGCCTATTTTGCAAATAAATAAATAAATAAATAAATAAATTAAGTTTTTATGTTATTTTACTTTTAGTATTTATTTGTTAGTTTCTTGTTTTTTGTTTTGTTTTAATTTGAAAGAAACAGAATATTCCCTGTTTTTGAGAATTTTTTTTTTTTTTAGTAGATTGATAAAATTAAAAAGAAAGAGTTATTTTATGATTTGCAGATTTGTTAATTTTAATAGAGATAAAAAATAAAATGATTTATATATTATGTATGGATTCCAATCCAAAGCTATTTCAATATTTCGTTAACTACCAATGAAAGATAGCAATAATAATTTGCAGGAATATAAAATAAAGTTCTTTATAATCACAAGGTGACTATAAAACACATAACTTACATTGCTAAACTGCATCAATTAATAGTTTGACAGGAAAAGAAATATATTTTATTTTAATAAAGTGGATTATTGTCATCTTGATTATACTGAAACACGTGACACATTAATCACTAAATAAAAGACTGGCAAAGAAACAAATAAGCAATCAGAATATTTTCCAATTCAAATATCGAAAAAAATCATCAAATAGCATGAAATAGATGAAATAAATAAAATTTGAAACTACTCCAATAATCATTTTTAGTCATTTAATAACTAAAAAAAATACATCAGTACTTAAAAATTAATGATTTTATTATTAAATTAAAATACAATATTTCTGTATCTATTGTTTCTCTTATAAATTGCTTGTATAAATGACGTTTTCCTAAGCTACAATTGCACTTTTTAAATTAAATCCGTTGGTATTTAGGCCTATAGTTTTGCTAGTATTTTTTGTAGTAATTGAAATCTAAGTTTTAAAAATTCAAGGCAAAAAAAGAAAAGAAAAGAAAATGATGCCCTTCTTTTGATTAGCTACTACAATTCCTTGAGCCAGATGAAGCCACATCCGGAGTTGGCAACAACTACCCGAATTGGTCAACAATCCATTTCTGATTCGTATCGAATATATCCTTCATTTTTGTTACAATTGTACGATCATAGCTAGAATAACACAACAACATTTAGTTAAATTATATAATCGAAAAATGTTGTGGAAATTTAACTTACATAAACTTGTTTTTGAGGTAACTACAGCTGCCGTATGCTTTGGTTAGGCCTAAATTGTTGATTCGATCTTTAGGGGAAAAAAGTAGCTTAAATTTCATTGTAAACATCAAATAGATACATTAAACGGAAACTAAATTTTCAATTAAATTAAAAGTAATGGAAATCATTAAAATTAATTATTTTTTGCCGTTGAAATCGTTCCGATCAACTTCAAGTGATTCACTCCAATTTACAATAGTCTTAAAATAAAAGTACACACTGTAGATTTTAAAATTTATTTTCTACAATTCTGATATAGGCCTACTTTTTTCTTAATAAATTTAACAATGAATTTGCTTCTTGTAATAATATATAATTAAAATAATAAATAACTGAATAAAATAAATAAATAAATAACAAAAGTAAAAGCAGGGACGTTTGGAAATTATGTGATTTTTAAACCATTGTCTAATATAAGCTTTTAAAAAAATATATGAAGAATATTTATGCAGACTAATTTTTATAGATTGACAATAAGCTTTGTTACGATTATTATCATTAAAAAAATAATGTTTGGACATAATTATTATTTTTTTTAAAGACATAGATAGAAGTATTTCTAAATTACTGTATTTAGAATGTTTTCTATTTTTAAGTACTCACCATCTTAATGCTAGTATTTGGAATATTATTATTAGCTTTTTATATTTACAAATAATATAAAGATTTTGTGGTTTCTTACAATCTATGAAAACTGAAAAACTTTAAAGATTTAAATGAATAGTTTACTTTTTATTTCTTTAATTTACCAAAGCTTACTTTAGTTTTTTTAAGTGAAATCAGAAATACTTTGGAAAAGCAAATTAAGAAAGTTCAAAATATATATATAAAAAAAAAAAATGCCACTAATGCTTTCATTTTTTCTTAATTTTCAGTTGCTTCATTATCATCGATTAAAAGAAATAAATATGCTTTTGAAATATATACAATTACCTACATTCTGTTTAAGGAAATCATAATTTATCCCTCTTGATTGCATCGATTCTCGGACTTCAGAAAGGTGACACATTAGCAATATCCTAATATTCGAATCCTTTCTCGCACTTGGAGAAGCTGAATAGAATCCTAGTGGCTTCAAGAAAACTAACAACAAAATCTCACAACAAGTCACGAAAGCCATCGGACTATTTCGGTCGAGGATCTCAGTTGCTACTAAAACGTTCATTCAAGACTACCGGGTTTTATGTGGTAACTAAAACATATATGACTCATCAATTACTGCAATCAAAAGTACAAGTTGACGTTTTGTGATAATCATTTAGCCGAGATTAGTTTTATGGGTTTACCGGATCCCGTTTTCCAAGGTAGACTTTTTCGTCGAAGAGAGGCTGGTGCCACCGCCGCCGAACAGGTAAATTGTTTTCGCTCTTAGGCCTACTCTTGCTTCTCATCCAGTTTAACGACGAATTATTTCTGTTAACGTTAAATTTTAAAGACCAATAAAATGAAGCAGAACGAATTATGAAAGAATGGTTGTTAACAGTAACCCTATTGTTCTCAGAGATGGAAGAGAGATTAAAAAAACCAATACCAATAATATATATTTATATGGGTACCTGAAAATACGTAGAACATCTATCAAGAATTAAACAGAAACTGAGCTGACGTACTGCTTTGCGAATTGATCTTTATTAAAATAAAAAAAAAAAATCACTGATTGTCATCAGCTTCATATGAAATAGACAATCCAAGAATGTAGTAAGGCTGGGGAGATTTTTATGTTAACGAAATCTCGGTCGCTGTTGTTATTAATAAAAGCCACATAAATTCATTATAAAATAGAGAAATCCCTTAAACAAATATTTATGTTTTTAGTATTAATTCTGGTTCTTTATCTTATAATAAGCGCATTTTCAAGACACTGAAAGTAGAGACTTCCAGAGAATTTTTATGATTTCATACTATTTCCTTTAGTTCAATGCAGTTTATTTTTGATGAGACTATTAGTTATTGTTATTATTATATTGACTAATACTGTTTTTATCTATTATTTCGTAAAATTTGAACTTTAACATGGTTTTGAGAAAACACAATAAAAGTTCAAGCAATGATTTTCTTTTAATATCACAGAGGTTGATCAAACCTTCAACAACTTTTTGGCTTAGCCTATTTTCTTGTTTTACCACGCAATAAATCACAATTAATATTTGGAGAATTAAGCTTATAAAATACTAGGAAACAAAAAAAAGTTAGGAATGAAGAAAAAAAATAACTTGGTCTCCTAAATTACCTGAATATGTGACTGGGGCTTTACTCTAGAGGTTTAACTAAAAAAAAAATGCAGACATGTTTTCCGGAAGGTCCAAATACCCTTAAGCTTACAACTCCCTTTAAGGTAAAGTTTAAAGAAAAAAAAAGTTATTTTTTTTTCATTGGTAAAGAACTGGTCTTGAACAGAAATCTCAGTTAAATGTGTGAGAAGTTTTGAGTCTCTAAATAGAACACTGAAAAATTGAACAAAGAGAAAAGAATTTTCTTAAACATTCTTTACATTCCACTCAGAAAGTAATTTATAATAAAAAGAAGCCAAACGAGAATGGAGATCTTTGTAATCCTTCAAAATATAAAAAAAATAGATTATTCTATTATTTATTGTTTGCAATAGTTTTAATTATTACATTCTTTCTTTTAGTGATTTAATATTTAAATACTATTTTCATCCATCTTCTCATAAATAAATACCAGTAGTTATATAATCATCAAAATAACATCAACACCACATCTTCTCACATCAAGGAGAAAGATAGTTCTCTTCTATGTGATGTATTATTCCTTGATAAAGATTTTTGATTAAAAAAAAATCGAAATATCGGGTGAGAAGATGTGGTGTTGGTGTTATTTTGATGATTATATTTATAGAATATATTTTGATGATTTGAAGAAATTATTTACCAATAGTTATAGTTTATTTTGTCAACTCTACCATGCAAAGATATTTTCTCAATTCTTTTTATTTAATCGAGAAGTTTATATTTGTGTTTAATGAAACTCTTATAAACTATGACCATAAATTTGTACAGCTACACTATATTACTAAAATCTTAGTTAATACTGACAAGAAACCGAATGTGACAACTGAAAAACAAGGCAATATTTTTTGATCTTATTTAAATAAAGGGAAATTTATCTAGTTATTGGGTAAACTTTGCTATTTTATACTTATTTACTTTATTTATAAACAAATTTCTTTAGTATTTTTTTTTGTTTTTTTTTGTTAAAGCCCTCTAATTTAATTCAAAGATTCTATGTTTTCTTTTATGTAATCCCTATCTTTCACTTTTCTTACTTCATTACAAACATCCTAGAAATAAAATAGACTTTTATCAGTCGAATGAATTAGATGTACGATTTCATAATCATCAAAATATTATCTAATATTTAAGTTGAAACACTTAAAACAGCTGAAAATTAACTAATAATATTTTACTGATTAAGAAATATTAAGTAATTTCCTTCTTGAAGAAACTTTTTTTAAATTTCTTTTTTTGAATTTCCTATTCTAATGTTATAATTGCATTTAAGTCCTGAAAATCCTTTTTAAAGCCTTCTTAATGAAAAATATTCCTAAATTTGTAATTATTATTTTTAATTAAGTTGTACTTTTTATTTAAGTCAGTAAGCTACTTAAATGTGTACGACAAATCAGTAATCTTCCTAATAGAAGAGTCAAAGAAAGTAATTTTCTGTTCTCTATTTTTCTTTTGAGAGTTTTATATCACAATCCACTCTCCAAACTACTATAATTCACGTGTAATGAGACAGCGATACTTTGTCCTTAACTGCGAATTAAATCGAGCCTGAATTATGGATTAAAGTGTTATATTTGCACAGAAGATGAAAAGCAACCCAGAAAGAATATTTAATAAAAGGATTCATTACAAAAAAAGAAAGGGAAAAAAAGCACTCGAAAGGAATCTTTATGCTTTGGAAATGAAACTGCAGTCATAATAATAATTTCACTTAAGCCTTATTCATTTCGCACTGTCATCTTAAAACGCAATTAATATCAGTTGAACGAAACAGTTCCATCAGTTAAGCTCTTCCTTTAATGAAATCTGGCATTTATAATCGAAGAAAAGAGGAAAGAAAAACAAACTTTGTGCATACGAAAGACTCAACTTCTAATAACACTTCTGCAAATTAGTTTCAGGCAATAATTGTCCGGCGTCGAGAAATTACTCGAATTCCATTTGTATGCTCAGAAAAGACTTCTTTTTTGTTTGTTTTTTTTCTGTTCAGAAAATCATCTTTTTCCCAATATATTTAAACCTTTTAGCAGAAATAAACTTAGAAAAAAAGTGTCATTTTACTTTGTAATTGTAAAACAATCCTATCTTAATTGGATGATACAAAAATAAACAAATGAAATAGTTT
Organism: Thereuonema tuberculata; assembly: GCA_023159025.1. NCBI lineage: Eukaryota > Metazoa > Arthropoda > Chilopoda > Scutigeromorpha > Scutigeridae > Thereuonema > Thereuonema tuberculata. The sequence continues at coordinate 165,257,859 of JAFIDM010012231.1, forward strand.
CAGTTTTTGTAATGCTTATTAATCGCTTAACTTGAATTAACCCCGATTATGATAGAAACAGGCCATAAAAAAGATTCACAATCCGTTGCATCATTAGGCTTCCAAAGGTAGACGAAACGACAATTCACCTTTTCGATTGGTTAATTGGCATTTTGTTTATTAGAGAATATAAACCTTTTCAATTCATTCTAAAATTTGTTTTGAATTAAATTAAATTCGAATCGTTGATTTATTTTTCAGTTCACGAATATTTCCGATGACGATGGCGGCTGTCGTGGTTGGGTCAATAAAATGGCTGCCAGAATGGTTTTGATCGCAGCTCGTCAAAAAAGATAAGGTAAAACCAATTTCTGACCTTCTCAATTTGGTAAAATAGATAATCCTCAAATATATCTACTAATAGGAGAATGGTTATTTTTATAATGCCTAATTCTATTTTCTTTTATTTTCACATAAAGATTTCGTGTAAAGGTTTCTTTTAATTAGTCTATTATCTTAATGTAAAACCCGAAAGAAAAACTAAGAAGAATCTATAGCAAAAAGGCATGGAATGGCATTAATGCAGATATTTAAATTACTTTTTTTTCCCGATTAATTTAATTTAGAATTTTATTTTTGAGCTTTCATATCAAAACTAAACGAAAAAATAATATTTTTTTTTTAAATAAAAAAGTTTAAATTAAACTAATGAAATTAAGTTTAATTAAAACGAATTTTTTTTGGAATATATGTAAGTTTCTAAACGTCCCAGAAAGATAAATGTTTCTAATATTCAGTTATATTTAGTTCAAAATGTCAAACTAAAACCTGAAGATAGTTGTGCTATGTTTTCAGAAAGCTAAACTAATGGTAATTCAATCCCTTTAATTATAACATTGTCATTTTTGACCTACTTTAATAAATTCTTTGCAGAAAAGTGAAGCTTTCCATCACAATTTCAGATTTTCATTATCTTTGAAAACTGAAACTGAAATTAAGCAAAAGGAAACAGAAAGGTAGAAAGAAATTAAGAAAATCTAAATTTGCAAATAATTAACTAATAAATATTTAAATTTCTTATTCGGGAAATTATATGGATATTTAGGCTAAAATAGTTATATAGGAAAATGATCAACCTGTTGCATTTATTTTCTTTTTTTTCTGAATTTTAATTTTAAGTTTACTCTAAGCTAAACTTAAAATTTGTGAGAGATTTTTTTTTCGTTTGAAATAAACTTATTTACTTTAATTTGATTTAAAATATTTTTTCACCAGTTTTATTAAAATAACAAACTATTAAAGAAATACAAAAAAAAAAATTTTGACTAAGTTTTGCTAATTTTGCTTTTCAATGTTTTTCTCTAACAATATTAAAATAACAATAATTAATTGATAACAAATTATTAACTAAAATTTGGCAAGTTAATAAATATATAGTCTACTTATGTTTTTTTATTGTCATTGCCTATTTATTGAGGCAGTACAATAATGTCATTTTCATTGTGTCATAAACTTAAAAGGAAATAAAAAAGAGGATTGAAAAGTTTTATAAATTTATTTACCTGATTATTAATTTTAGTATATAATAAAAATTAGAAGATAATTTTAGTATAATACAAAAATTAGAAGAAATAAAAACCCTTTAAGTATTAAATTTTTTAAGTTTTATTTACTTACAGTAAAGACACTATGCAGGGAAGCCATCAAATGATAAGCCTAAACCTCTACTTTCATTATTGTGTTTATTTATTATTATTATTATAAATTACATTATTTATTATTATATTTTTCAATGAAAATTAATGTATACTTCATAAGGAAAGAATTGCTTAGCTCTCCTTTCCTACAACTTCTTATATAAAAATTTTCTCCATATTTTCATGTTAATTACGAAAAGCATGAATATATGAGAGAGAAAACCAGGCGTAACCAGTTAAGCTATTCCCGTTGGTCAATTCGAAAACCTCTCATAAACCTTAGTAAACTCCACTATTTTCTGTTTACCACGAATATATAAACCATCCCTTCATACAGTGAATTTGAATTTGCGATTCTCAATTGGGACACGCTGAATTTCGCAGGACTTTGGACGAATTCTTTTGTAATCGCGCATTAAGATATCACTATATCGATCCAACCAATGACTGATCTTTCTTGTATGTTAACCCTGCCCTGACTAATATTACCAACCAATCACCCTTTTCTAGAATAGTAAAAATAAGTTTAAATGTAATTATGCCCCACCCAAGGGGAATTATTTCGCTTTAAGAAGGCTGTCTACGTTATTAGACCTTGTAGAAGCAGATCACCTCGAGCCTTCTGCACTTTCTTTAGAGTAACAACTGCGCACTACACAACTGCGGCGGCCATATAAACCATACTGCAATGTTTATATTCGAGTTGGGTTTAGGGGATAATACTCTTTGCTGAGGGATAAAGGAAGGGATATATGGGAATCAGGGATAACATGAAATGCTTATTCGTCAATAAATGAAGTCTAATTTACATGGAAATGCTTGTTGGCATTGCTTTCCCAATATTTAGAGGCCACAAGCGCAACAGTATGTAGGCCTAAGTAGAAAGTTTGTCATTGAGAGTGCGCACTGCGGGGGAAGCCAGATCCGCAACGTGCGTCGCGCAGACAAGGCAGCCATCCGTGTTTTTCCACTTCTCTCTTTTCTTTCGTTCTCTTTTTTTTTTTTTTTTTTTTTTCTTTTTTTATTCGATGGAGCTCAACCCTTTCTCGCTCGTGAAAATATGACAAGAGAAAATTAGCATAAAGGAGTGGATGGATGACTAGAGTGATAGGATGCCAAGACGGCGGCCATGAGCGACTACTTTACTGCAGCGCACCGCTCGTTCATCGGAGCCCCATGACAACCGAGGGAGGTCAGAGTCCGGACACCCAAGGAAACGGACTCCCGCTGTTTTCTTGGTTTGACATTCAACTTCGACAAGCGCTTCGGACAGGTTCATGGTCATTCGGAGCACGTGCGATGCAGGGCGCGAGACTACTAATTAATTGGCAGACGATTTATTTGCATAGGTCCCGCCCGACTTCCATATAAGGAGTGTCTCGCACTATTATCCACCGTCTTTCGAATGACAAATGATCTTGGAAAGCAAAGGTGAAGTCACGTGACCATATAAGCCCCGCCTACGCAGCCTGATTATCTTGCCACCATCTTTCCGTCTGTTTATTTCATCAGTCAATCTCAACTGAAACATGCTGTTTCAAGCAAAATTTAATAATAAATTTACGCTTGGAAAATACTCAACTTTTTTTTTTTTTTTGAAAAAAAAAAAAAAAAAAATTAGCTGAAACTGCATCGTTCAAATTTGCTTTCTTAAAGTTGACTCATATATCCCGCTAACTAACTTTTTAGTTTTGAATAGTAATATTTTTATATTTTTCTTTTAAATTACAATAAATTTTATTTCTATTTCATTTTAAAATTTACAATTTTTATTTCGCTTAAGATATTTTTATAAAAAGAAAAATATAATATTTTATTAAAATGCTATTAAATTAATTTTTTAATGTTTAATTTAAAAAAATTATAACGATAAAATATTCAAATTAAAAATCTGAATATCTTTGCCATTTTGAGTAGAAATTATTAAAAATTTGGTTATTTAAAACAAAAGATTTCATTATCTCAGGCTATAAAGGAATATTTCATTTTTATATAAAATATTGATATACTACGTTTTTCTTTTATTTATTTATAAATAAAATTTCAAAAATGATATAAAATTTTTTCGGGAATATCATAAGTAATATCAAATTACGTTATTCAAGCACAGCTGCTCGGTGAAATGTTTATTTATATTGATTAAGTGCAATTTCTAAGACTCACTTTGTTTAACTACGCTGACGAAAGCGCCTTGATTATCAGTAGTGGTAGTTACCTAAACTACAAAGGCTGACAGCAATGCAAGATGGAAACGTTCAATGAAATATATCATTATTTAAGTATTTTCTTATACATCAATTTCAGCTAATTTCCAATCTATAGATTCTTATTGCTAATTTTCACTACAGAAAATTAGTATTATTAGTAAATATTTCTTTCATTATTTATAAAAAAAAGGTAATAGATATTGTAGAAAATATGTTAGAGTCTAAGTTCAAGAATAGATTTAATTACTAACTATTCCCTAACTTCATTGTAATACATAAAAATCGATTAAGATTTTAGCCGCAAGTGGCTACAGTAATAGTGGAAGTATCTATGGCCCTTAAGATAATAAGATTAAATTACAATTATGTTGAATCTGACATATATTTAATCTTTTCTTAAATTTAATATAAATTTGAAAAACATAATAAAAATAATTGTTAAAGAATAAGTTAGAGAATCATAACTACTACTGAAAATATATTTTAATTACATTGCATTTGATTTATTACATTTTATTATATATTTGCTTTTAATATATTTTTACATATTAACAGTCAATGAGTAATCTGTAAATTAATGCGTATTTTTAATATATTTTCTGCACTTTATTTTCTATATATTTCTAGGATTGACTTTTTATAGCAAAACTTAAAAATAATATTAAAGTACAGATGCTGTTTTATTGGTGAAAGCATATTTTTCTTTCGAAAGATAATTATTATGATAGTTTTTTAACTACATTAGATTATTACTTTTTGAGTAAAATATTGATCATTGAATGAAATATAATAGAAGGAAAAAAATTAAAAAGGAAAGAATGATACAAAATTCTAGAAACTTATTAAAGTTCTACCAATATGCAATTAATTTTTACAAGATGGAAATTATTTATTAAAAAAATATTTATTTAGAAAAGCAATTTCAATTGTACTAAATGACGAACTTAAAAATATGGAGTTTAATATTATTCTAATCTTTTCTAAAATAATTACTCTTAAGAAAATTATTAGTTATCTCAACCGGGTTTATTAAAAAAAATGTTTTATTTACTTAATCCAATTACTTTGCTATGAAAGGAAATTCTTTAGAAATTGATAATTAACAGTTTTATTTATAATTTTGGGAAATGCCTGCCATAAAAGCTTTCTAATGCATTACTGCATTCTTTTGGAATAAGGAAAAACTAATAAGCATTAATAAATAAATAAATAAATAAATAAATAAATAAATAAATAAATAAATAAATAAATAAATAAATAGCTTCAGTTAGTTGCTTAGTTCCACCACTGAATAGAATAATTTCTAGTCTCTATAGCAAGTATAAATAATATCATCACATCAAAGGAAGTAGAGTTTCTACACTAAGCATTCAGTTTTAAATTCTTTCAAAATACTCTATTTTAAACAGGCCGAATAGGAGGCTATCACTCTTCAGAAAAGAATTTGTAAACTAAACTAATGGAACTTAGGTATCAGAATAAGTTAAGAGCTGTTTTCTATGTTGTGAGCTAACAGATTTAATGGTTGTACACAAGATCTGCTCATGTTGATGCTGCAAAAGATGAGATTTGTTGATTTGCACATTCCTTTCACTAAAAGTGCTGTCAATAGCGCATCCGAGGATGTTACAGGATATGATCTGTCTACCCCAGGGTTAAAGTTTAGCAAGCATAAATTCCCAACTGTTTACATGAGTTCTGTCAAATGTAAAGACTGTACCAACAAAGCATTCGACATGAAAACGTCATTATAAAATAGTATTTCATTTTGTCAGTAAAGGAAATGAAACGGACATTAGAAAGAAAAATGATTCAAAATATTTAACACGTTTCTTATAAGCGCTTGAAAAACTGTAATTCAACATCATTTTAATTCAGATTCGTCAGCGTTAATTTTGAATTTTTTAATATACCTAAAAAAAAAAGGGTCTAAATGTAAGTCAATGTCGTAGATTTATAATTTTTTTATGTATTCTTTTTTTCTCGATTACTGATAAACGTAAAAACTTTTTTTAAGAGTTTCCTTTGTTTTGTTTTTTTTAAAGTGTTTTACAGGTGAATAATTATGGTTGTCCTTTAACTTTTTTAAAATCGTTTTTCATATAGTTTAATAAATAGAGCAATAATTTTTTATCTTTCTTTATATTTCTTTTTTCTTCTTTTAAATCTCTTGAAAAAGAGATATTTCCGATGAATTATTTTTTTTTTCTCAGTTAATTTAAAAGTTTTTTTGACTCACCTGAATCTTTCGCAGAATAAATAAGTTTGAAAGTTTTAGCAAAGGAACGTAAAACTTCGTAAGAAAAGAAAAAGCCAAAAAGAAGAAGAGAAAAAGAAATCGATCCCAAACAGTGGATGAGCAGAAGTGGATGCGTTGGATCTATGTTGTTAATGAGGACACATCGTATATTTCGTCTCATCTTGATGTCATTAACGAAGCTAAAGCAGGTGTTAAAACAGAGACACTTCATTTCGGTCAACTCTTCCTCAAGTGAAGCGACGCCAACCGAATGTTAAAATAGCTTAAAGGGAACAACAATATCTCTATTTTGGCCTCAGTTAAATGCGGTCCTTTTAATCATCTCTGTTCAATGCTAACTTTTTATTTTATTTGAGAGATCTGATATAAAATAATCTTCTTTATAGTGAATCAAGAGTGATCAATTCTAACATTTCATTAATACAATACCGCTAATTACAATGATGTAAGAAGGCTTGAAAATTAGTTTTTTCTAATAATAAATCAAAGATATTCACATATATCTAACCAGCTTTTAACTCAGATTCCAAGATGATCTATAGAAATAAAAAAATAAAATGAAATGATCAATACCTAATTATCACCTACTTAAAATATTCTTAATCTTTTAAATAGAAGACGTAATTAATATCAAGTAAATTACTTGTTTTTTTTGTTTTTTTTTATAAATTAAATTACTTCTGTTATTTTAAAGTCTTATTTACATGAGGTATTTCAAAATTTAAATTTTTGTTCATAAATGATATCTACATAACATTTATAAGTTCAATATTTTTTTAAAATTTTAATAATTAAATAAATTACTTATTTTATTTTATTTTATTTTACTTTATTGTATTGTTTTTAAATCTCTTCCTTACAACGATTTTTTTATGATTAAAACAGTTGGTTTACTTAAGAAAATTCTCAAAGAAAAGGTCAAATTTTGTCCATCCTACATCATAATAATTTGGGATGACAGAGCTTTAAGAATGATTTATTAATAGGCTGATGAAACTGTTAGTTAACAATTATCACCAACTATTATAGAAAACCACAGTTGATGCATTGCAGACATTAATTATAGTCAGCGCCAAAGTGTTGGTGGATATCATGATAATGCCATCCATATCTAAACAGTAATTCTTGTTAAAGTGTGACCGTTGTGGCTGATAAGGTGATTTGTAGACCTAGCGGTATACACAGGTGGTCATCGAGCTTTTGCGAAAACATATCTATATGTAAATTAACAAAGCCTATTTTCTCCAAATAATTT